>JARJDU010021278.1:0-16517 GCA_030264695.1 Lissagria laeviuscula | reverse complement strand
GGGCTTAAGCTTATGCGCGATTGTAAAAAATGCGTTTTTTGCTATAACTCGCTAAATTTTGATCGTACAGGATCTACTAAGCGCTCATTTTGAAACAATTTTAAAACCCCACAATTTGCTTATAAATAATATTCATCCTAAAATTAATATTTTCTGGGAAATTGGCAGGGAAAGTCATAAAAATTACGGTGATTTGCGTTTATTTCGTTTCGGGTAATATATAGCAGTCTGCCGCCAAAGAAAACGTTGTAGGACTTAAAAAAACAAATAATTTGACTCTTTAATTGACTTCATTCGATGAAAATTGTGCCTAGAAGAGTCTCCGAAAGTCGTGCTTCTCGTTCGTTGTCGATTGTCAAATGTAAACGTCGGCATTGTACTAAGAACTTCAAATTGCAAATTATACATAAACCCATTTAAGCTTACTTAACTATGTTTTTAAAGATCTTTATAATTTATATATGCTATAAAAAAAAACGAAAAAAATTGAATCAACTCATCTTTCAAACTTTGAGAGAGCTATGATGAAAAAGTTGTTGTTTGTGTAGTAGGCATGCGCGTCGGCATTTATAAACGTGCTCAGTGCACCAATGTTTAAACCACAGGGCACCCGAGTACCGAACATATCGCTTTGACTAAACAGTTTCCATCGAAGAATTGCAATTCGCAACGCGTACACTATTATTAATTACTTAGTAGTTTAATTTCATTGCTAGTATTACAAGAAAATGAGCAAAACGAGGCTGATCTTTCATTCGGTGGTGTTGATCCATCATCTTGTCACGATTTACCACATGACAGAACTTTCCTGGGGATACACCAAACTGCCCCATGGACGAGCCAGAGATATGCTGAGCGTTGGCCCTCGATTCTTCACAACATGGAATATTGTAAGTAATAATTTATTCATTACATAAATTTGGTTGATACTGCATTTCAAGCAAAAATTGTAGCAAAACAAAACAAATTCTTATCAAACTATAATTGATTTTATTAAAAGCATTTGTTTATTTATTATAACAATAGTATTTACAATATGTATGTGTGTGACTTTCTTACAGGCAATTCAAACGTTATACTTCATAATAGCATTTCTTCTCGACCTGGTGCCATTTCTAAATAGCACATCCAAAATCAATGAGTGGAAGAGCAATCTAACTAAATACAATGGCTATTTGTACAACGTGATTATGTTCCCGGCGACAATTCTTGTCTGCATCGGTTTCTGGGCGATGTTCTCCATCAAACGGGACTGGGTGTTACCTCAAACTCTTGAGGACGTCAGCCCTAAATGGTTGAATCATGCGCTGCACACTAACATCATCCCCGTGCTTCTGGGCGAACTCCTCGTCTATGTGGGTGATATGCCTCGGCCAAAATTGAAGACTGCTATGATTATTTCAAATTTTTTCTTAGCTATTTACACCTTTCAGTAAGTAATGCAAAGATCTAGAACATGAATTAAACTAGAAGGAGCATGCCGTATGCTTGCACACGCAATTCTACGTATAAAATGTACGTAATACGCACGTTCTTGCAGATTTATGTTTAAAGAGAGACAGAGCATGAGAGTAAAAGTGAAAAAAATGTGTGTTTATGTATCGCCAAAACAAATTCGGTGCATGCTCATTCTAGTTATATATGTTCTAAGTTTACAATAATTTTTGATTGTTGTTATTTATTTCATTTTTTTTAACTTATAGGTATATGTGGACATACTATCAGAATGGAGTCTGGATGTATGGAGTATTTTACGATGTAAATTGGACCCTGCGTGCAGCAATGATCATGAGTACATTCTTCTTATTGGCGTCATTTGTCAAAATTGGCTATTTGATTCAAAATTATCGAAATGCCAAGAAGCAACATACTGCTCGTTAAATGTAATTGCAATTGCGATATTGGTGGTATTGCCATCGTAATAATAATGACTACATTAGTTGATTTTGTATGCCTTATAGCATTTAATTTATGATTTAATTATTAGGATGCTGAGTACATTAACATGAACATTTACTTCATGTTAACACAATGTATTTGTATAATAAAATTGGTTTTTAGTAAATTCAATTTTTTACTTGTTGTATTTTGTATTTGAATACAAAAATGTTTTAAATAAAAAAATAAAAAACATTTGAAACTTTTTCTAAATTTAACAAAAATTACATCTCCCAGGGAGCGCTGTAATTTGCATGTAATGTTAAGCTTGGATATCTAAATACTGCGACAATTTTAGATTATTAATTAAAACATATTTGCAGTACATTACAAAGTGTTTGTATAATAATATTTGTTTGAATAAAATTTATGAATATTTGTATTTTCTATTTAACAACAAAAATGTTTTAAACTAGAAAAAACATTTAAAACTTTTTTCTAAATTAAACTAAAATTATGTCACACAGAGGGCGCTGTACCCGGCATATGAGGTTAAGCCTAGTTAAGCCTGGATATCCAATTCCAGCGACAATTTTAGATTATTATTAATTAATTAAAACATCTCTGCCTTAACAATGGTTGAACAACAAAAACGCCGCGTCGAGCAAGAAATGACCAAGCTAGTTGATGAAATCGATCGGCAATACCTCCGCAAAATGCAGGTAAGTGACCATTCAATTTTTGGTTAAGCCATGCTCAAACTTTTGTGTTTTCTAGGCGAAAATGCATAGATGCGCGGCACAATGTTGTGATGACAATGATATATCACTTGATCGGGTCCAACAGTGTGTTGAAAATTGTTCCAAGCCACTTCAGCATTCCCAAGATTATGTACAGAATGAAATTCAAGGCTTCCAAACAAGATTACAACGTTGTGTCATGGATTGTAATGATGATGTTCGATTAAAAATGGGTACAAATCCATCTGAATCAGAAGTAAAAAATAATTTAAAAAACATACATAGTATGTAATAGTAAATTTGGCTTGGTTTTAGATAAATAAGTATACAGCAATGTTTGAAACATGTGCAACAAAATGTGTAGATAAGCACATCGATCTACTGCCACAGGTGATGAAAGCAATGAAGAATGTTTTATCTAAACAACAAAGTAATCAGGAGCAGACACAGTTTTGATTGCATGGAATCACAAATGCATTTGTTAAAAGAAAGATATTAGTAATGTTGAAGCATTTGAAGGTAGTAGTAATATAGGCAACTTAATATGCAGGATGTCATGGCTTGCTATGTTTTTGTGATATAAACCAATTTTGATCATTGTGATGTTATATGCATGACTATATCTGACCACATATACTGCTTCATTATTAAGTAATATGTGTCAGTGGCATAAAAAATGCTGCCTATATTATATACATTCAAAGATATATAAACAAATTATGTACATAATATATTTGAAAATTTTCAATATGATTATCATAAATAGCTCTTGAATTTTTAAACTTAATCTCAATCGACACAAAACGATAATACTTAAATTACCATCACAGGTATTCCTCTAGCAATACAAGCTGCTTGAGTGACATATGAAATGTTGGATGACCACTTTGCTTTATTCAAAGCAACCAACATCTCGGAATATTGTTTCTTCTTCGAACTAATCGGCAATTTCGGTAACGTCTCAATATCCATAGCTAAAACATATTTTGGTTTTAGAATTTATCATAACATAACGCAATAATCTCTAATCTTATTACTATGATTTCCAGACGCCCATTGTTTAAGATCAATGTCTAACCAATGCGTCTTGCCTATGGGTTCCGGTACCCATAAGCTAAGCATACTTGTACACATTACATCACAGTCCAAATCGGTGACATTATAAAGATTGCCAACGACGCAGGGACAACAGCACATCGTATAATATTGACTGGTACCCCAGGGTTCAAAAAGCGGACTATGTTTGAATCCCACGCTGCGACAACCGAAGAGGAAAACGACTGCATTGATGCGTAGCTTCTCCAGACTTGGATATTTTATGTATTGCATTCCATCTCCATGACCGCTATAACTGATAGAAAACATCAATTAATATTTACATATCTAACCGTCCCACTTTTCGTCTAATCTTTAAGTATCGCCTCTCCAAACGCTCAGAGGATTTGGCCTCCACTTTTGTATGTATTAATACTCACGAAATACTCACTCAAAAATATCGCAATTCATAACGAAATCTAAGAACTCTTCCTCAGTGGGTCGCTTCCCGATCATCATACGCCAATCCTTTGTCCAATAGGAATGGAAAGCCGATAACCGTTTCTCCATTCGAGGAAGATTTGCACTAGGATTAAGCATCGCACCACCTTGAATGCCCTCAGCTTTGATGACTTTCCTACCGTTGATTATCTCAGCCTCGTGAGCTTCAAACAATGTAAACGTGACGTAAAACGATTGCATTCGGGATACCCCCTGATTGGCGAAAACGTCGAGCATTTCCCAAGGCACTTGGTCTATGCTAGCGTCGACTATAAGTAATATAGGATTGCGAGCTGCGCCGCTTGTTATGGCAATACTAGCAGTGAAGTCGTTGATCTTATGCAAAACGGCAATCACTTCGTCTTTGGTGATTTCTGGGAAGCAACGTTGTAGGATTTTCTTCGTTTCTTTCGCGTCAATGTATACTTGTGCTCTGAGCATGTACTTGAGAATTTGTCTTGATTTCATTGGGATGTCACATCTGTAAAATAATTTAGAATCAGTATGCATATATAAAACTATAGTAGTTTGTGTGGGAAGTACGGAAAGCGCCTTATTCCAGCGCGATTGCTGCACCAACCAGCAAGAGCAAACTTATAAACCGACATCGTAGTCGATGTTATTGTGTCTGCGCCTACTTTGCGCACTAGTGCGGAGAAAGTTCCACTTTGTGTGTGCAAAGTAGGTATATTTCGCAACCATCATTGGAAAAAGCATTATTAGATTTTATTTACTTCTTATATTCCTGCAATAGGCCAACAACAAATTCATCTATTTGTTGCTCAATCCTACAATCACTAAACCTTCCTGAAAGCAAACATCTCCATTCCCCAAGCCATTTGTTTTGTACAACTTTCACATATTGTTTCATTGTAGTATTAAGTCTGCATTTATATTCACTATAAGTTTCCTTCAATCCTCCTTTCTTCAAGCCTTTCAATTTCACATATCCTGCATTAATCTCCTCCAAGGTATCATTTAAATCGTGAAGGATATTGATTGGATACCCCCATGAGTCTTCAGGTGCAGAAACTTGTATTGTAAAAGGCTTCATCTTACTTTGCCCACATTCAAACACAGAGATTTGTAATGGTGCTGTTGTTTCATGGGCAGAATCATGTACATTTAGACTTGTTAATTGTACTAAGGTCCATTCTGTTGGCATTTGTTCCATCATATTAAGGATATCATTAATCCTGTTGTTTGTGCAACAGTGGAATGCAAGATGTTCAGAATCCATTGGGAAAACATTATGGGACACATTGAGTTTTGCTTTACCAAAGAGATTGCATGCTTTGTTGCGGAATGTGGGACAATGGGCTTCAATTAAATGATAGATTTTATGCATTTCCTCATTAGAGTTGTTTTCATCGAATTGTTGGGCTTTTACAAGATGTGTTGCTGGAAATTCAAATAATGCAAGTTTAACTTATTGTGTATTGTATGTAAATTTGTACCTCTGTATGAGCTTACAGGCTGATGAATATTATCTAGGGATTCTATTAAATCTTTTAAATTGAATTCGGATGAGAGTTCCATGTTGTATCTGCTGGTTGGTAGCACTGGTAGTATACAGAACTAGAAATATAAAGGAAAAGCCTGCTTGTACATGTGAAATCTTAAATGTTTCAAAATATTTAATTATTTATGAATAGTTTTAATGCCAATTAAAATTACTAATGATAAACCTTTTAGATTATTTTAAATGCAGTGGCCGTTTGTTTACCACCAGCAGGCTGGTTTAGTTTAGTTTCCAATATAAACACCAACATTAGCGCCACCACTAGGTGAAGAACACCTAGGATGTGGTAAGAAACTCAGCTAATATTCAAGAATAATTGTTTAGACTTTATTTTATCGTCTCCGATTTTGATTAAATTTAGCAGAAAAGTTTAGTATGGGGTAAAACAAAAATTTTTTTAAATAAATTTTTGGGGGTCAAATCCAGTTTAGTTTTTGGAGTCTTATTTTGGTGTACTGTTAACCTGATGCATCAAAAGTTAGTTGGTCTGTTGGCGCGGTCAGTTGCTAGGTTTCGCTTTTTGTTTAAATTTTAAAATTTATTTATTTTTTTTAAACATTGCATAATTAAAAAAAAACAATTTTTTTTAGTGCAATATTATTAATAACAATAATTTGTTTAAACTCAAATTTATTGAATTATTATGTAAAAACACTCTGTATACTTATTAAACATTAGTCAGCTGTCAATAAAGTTTAACCTTAAACCATAGCATTGCATTCGAACCGATACTTGTTTAAAAGTTTACTTCGTAAAAACATTAAATTCAGTTTTAATCATGTCTGACGTAGTTGTGAATGAAATCTTCTCCTCTTATCAAAAATACTTAGACCATGAGCAAGAAACACGCGAAGTATTATAATCATCAGTAAAATAAACATGTTGTGTTTCAGGTAATAATTGTTTTTGTTTCAGCAAATTCGTAATGTTGTTAAGGAGATTGAAACACATGCCCGTGAAATGATAACAATTCTGCAAGTTATTCATAAGGAGAATTGTTTTGAAGAAAGTGTGTTTCTATATGTGTTTTATTAACATAATTTTTTATCATTATAATGTTTTAGTTCCACAAGCATGTTTAAAAACAAGAGAAGTTTTTGACAAAGTTCGTTCTGAATACACAAAACTATCTGATTTAGTTGTACCTGGGCAGTATTACAGATATCATGATCATTGGAGATTTGTTACACAGAGATTGTGCTTTATTGCTGCGCTTGTTGTCTATCTTGAAGTTGGGATTTTAATTAGTAAGGAGACTTGTGCTGAGATAATTGGAGGTAATAATGATTTCATAATATTGCTGCAATGTTTATGAAAAAAATATTAATATTTTTATAGTTAAATTAGACCATAATGAAGGGTTTCACATGGAATTAGAAGACTATCTTATGGGAGTATTACAATTATCTTCAGAACTTGTATGTATTTGCATATTTTAAAGCTTCTTTTTCATGTTGGTATAATAATTTTAGGCCCGATTCGCAGTGAATGCAGTAACAAGTGGGGATTACAACCGTCCGATGGAGATTTCCAAATTTGTTTCGAACATCAATGCCGGTTTCCGCTTATTGAATCTCAAAAATGACTCTCTTCGTAAAAGATTCGACGTCTTGAAATATGACGTCAAGAAAATTGAAGAAGTGGTCTACGATTTATCCATTCGTGGATTAAAACCAGGTTCTCAGCCTCAAGCTTAATTCCTTATTTTTAAATAAATAAAACGTGACTATTTATATATTCAAAATGTAAACAGTTTTATGCAAATAAATTATTAATAGGATTTTCATTTGGTTTTTGGTTAACATAGGCAGCCAGCTATACAACAACTCATGTTGATGATGATTACCATAAGATGGCGCACGATTTAAGGCGAGTCCGCACAGTTCATCCAAGCTCCACGTGTGTTCGACGTCATTTCCGCCACGACAAGCGCATCTCGGGCGCTCCCTAAATTAATAATCTATCCCCACTACTGCGCGTAGTAATCGTGTAATTAGACCTGATTAGAAAAACTACGCAATGTCAGCGCGATCCGTCTTCGGAATTCGACAATGCGACTTGGAAAACCTCACTAGAAGCTCTTTCTAACGCCTAGGGTTTCTTTCAACATGGAAAGATTTCCAAGCAAAGTAGTCGTTCGTGTTCGTGTGTACACGACGCGCATCGAGGAATGAGTCAAACGAGTGATTTCAATTGCGCTCGTCAACTGTTGGAAACAAATGAATACTTAGTTCTAGATAAATCAAACAGTCGCAAATTCAAAGATATAACTAATTACATTTATCTATGAAATCATTTGGGGTTGTTAGAGCGTCGGGACGCTGTCGTACAATCGGCGCGCACAGCGTGCGTTGCGGTCGACATGAATGAGTACCGAGGTAGTCAGTGCGTGTTCGCTTCCCGCGCACTGCGTGCGTCTAGTAAATGGTTCTATGGCAGAGCCGCCATGATGGCTTTCTGTAATACACGCTCAACATGGAAAGTTTCGAAGTTGGTTTACTGTATTTGTGACTGAGTGAGTGTAAACAAAAACAATGGGAACGTACTAGAGGACACGCATCACCGTCTAGTGTCCGTCTCGGACGGCTCGGGACTCGGGATAGTCCTCTCCACGGATTATTTTATGTTGGCCTTGTCGCGTCTTCTCTCCTGTCAACAAAGATGTCCAAGCTTTCGTTTAGGGCGAAGGCCCTGGATGCGAGCAAGCCCATGCCCATTTACATGGCCGAGGAACTGCCAGATCTGCCCGATTATTCGGTCATCAACCGGGCGGTTCCTCAGATGCCATCAGGAATGGAGAAAGAGGAGGAATGCGTAAGTTTGAGCCGCTCAAAGTTGGCGTGTGACATGTAGACACGATGCGAGCTATGGCCGACATCTTGCCGTCTCGCTGGCGCTTGCGGCGCGACCGGCTTGCGATGATTTCGAGACGTTGTTGGGGCTAAACGAGACTTTAAAGTTATGTTGGACGGCGGTTTCGTGCGTGCTTTTGCATTTCACGACGTTTGCCATCTATGCCGACGGCTGTCATGCACGTTTCGACATGTCGCACGCTTTTAATCACTACTTCTCTATTAAAACAATAACAAGCGAATTTACTTATATTGTCTTGCAATTGTTTACATGTTAAGAATGTGTATTTTACTTTGGTATTTTACATGCATGCTTTCAGTTGTTTACAATATTGTTTATTTACATCTACCTAACCCTACTTTACTAATTGTCGAGATGCAAACATCATGATCTTGTTATTGTATATTTTAGGAGCACCATCTGCAACGTGCTATATGCGCTGGGCTCATCATTCCTACTCCGGAGGTGTCGGACATTGCAGACAAAAGTATGCACGACTTGTTATATCCGGCCAGCTACAAACAACCACGCCAACTTATACACATGCAACGTATGTACAAGATCAATTGTTGTCTTTAATTCATTAATTAATATTCAAAATTGTAGCTTTCACCATTGAACAAGACATACCAGATTATGATATGGATTCAGAAGATGAAAGGTGGCTGGATTCGCAAACGAATCGGTTGGATTTGAATCCACTCAAGTTCGAAGAGATGATGGATCGGTTGGAGAAGAGTAGCGGCCAAACGGTTGTGTCTTTGCAGGATGCGAAGGCGCTACTAAAGGAGGATGATGATCTCATAATAGCAGTATTTGATTACTGGCTTAATAAACGCTTGAAACTGGTAAATTGTCATATTTCTTACTAGAAAATGAATATTTTATGTCTCTGTGTGTATGTTTTTAGCAACACCCTCTATTACTGGCTGTGAAAACTGATCAAAGAGCAGGAACTGCGGTGAACAATCCCTACATTGCGTTCAGACGACGTACGGAGAAGATGCAGACGCGCAAGATACGCAAGAACGACGAGACGTCGTACGAGAAGATGCTGAAGCTGCGACGGGATCTATCGCGAGCCGTCAGTCTGCTTGAGTTCATTAAAAAGCGCGAGAAGACGAAGCGCGAGCTGGTGCAACTCACTGTCGATGTGTTCGAGAAGCGTTATCATGCCAAGGACTTCGCTGGCGCCATCGCCGCCGAATTCATGGCGCAGAAAGCTACTCGTCCAGCATTCACGCCAATATTCCAAAACAACTATCCTAATCATCACACCTGGAATAATAAGACCGCCATCAAGGAGGAGGTACAAATATCCCTAACCATACTAATTGCATTTGTAAAATTATGATCTTAATCTTTAAGAGTTTACAACGTAACCAGAAGCGACCGTACAAGAAACGAAAACACAAATCGAATCGTGTAGGTCATGCTGCTGTTGGACATAGTGATGCAGTTGCTGGTGGCGCTTCTTCGGATGACGAGTTGGCGCCTGTTGTATCGCCCGAACCCGAAGAGCCTGAAGACGAAGGCATGTTTGCGTTCCGACGGAATAAAAACTGTAGTTACCACATGGTAAGTTATCAATTAAAACGAAGTCGATGATACTCATAAGGAATATTGTTTTAGCCCTTAGCAACAGAAGGCAATTGGCCGTGGTGTTCGCAAGAGGATCATGGCTCTGCTGACAGGAGATACCGATACACGCTGACATCGTTGGCGCATCCAAAGCGATGCATCGGATTCGCACGGCGAAGAGTCGGTCGAGGCGGGCGTATGGTCCTCGATCGACTAAATAAGGACATCAACGACTTTTGGCGTACGATGGACTTCTCTGTTTATGACTCGACTGAGTGTTGTGCGAAAGACACGGACACGCGGGACGCGCGAACTGAGTGCAAATCGGAGCGGACAAGTATGAGTGAGGTGATGGTTAGTAGTGCGAGCAGCGAGAATGTGGTTATCAAACAGGAACCTCCAGAACTCGAAACGCTTACTGCGAATAGTAGTAGTCAACCCGTCCAACCTGAGATCAAGCTGCCTACCATGGAGGAGCACGACGAAATGCTCGAAATCTTGCAGTCTGTTCGAAGGGAGTGGTATGTATTATCTACCTTAGTACTACTTCGGGACTGCTATTGCTAATTCTACTTGCAGGTTACATTTTCGTCCGAAAACACCTCCCCCGGACTATTCCCCGCCTTGTAGTCTTCTGCCACCCGACGAAATATTCGCGCCCAGTGCCAATATCCCCTTCGAATTAGAATTGAAGTCGCTCGACTGTTCTGGTGTATTGACAGAACCGTCGTTCGTGAGTGCGCCGTTCCTCTTGGACTACGACGTGTTGATGGAAGTGCCGGTCACTGACACGCGGCAGCTCACGAATCATTACACCACACAACAACAACAATCCTCTTCTACGCTTACGTCCATCGTTGCCGCCGAGTGTAATAACACAGGGGACGACGAGGACGCCTCCACCGATGAAGATAACGACGACGACGTTCGGGTCGGATGCTCGCGGTTTAGTGTTAGTGACGGCGCCGAGCGCACGCCCAAGAGACAAGACCGAGCGCCTAGTATCTTCGCTAGTCCGAAATTGAACAACAGCACCAGCATGTTCACTTCACCGCTGCGGATGTCTGCCGCAGCAGCAGTTACCCCAACGACGCAACCTGCCTATCCCGTCGCCGAATCGGCGTTTGACACGATGACCAATGCAAATGGCATCGTCTCCCAGTTTATTGAAGGTATAAGTTTTACATTCAAACGATGCATATTTTCTCATACTACGTGCTTCACATCTTTTAGGTGGCAATCGAACGAGAATCAACAAATACGATTCGTTCAGTCATCCGTTCGCAAGACCAATGGGCAACAACAGTATGGTAGCGGGTGGCAACAACAGCGCATTTCGTGGCCTGCACAACACGCCGGCGCACGCTGTTACGCTGAATAGCCATAGGTTGGTTGCGCTTGTTAGAAGCAGTGGAACGACACTGCTAATAAGCGTGTATCTGAGAATTAATGTGGTCATATTTTAGCACCAATATACTGGAGATACCAATGTCGGGCGACGCTGTCGCCGATGCCGTGGTGACGGCTAAAGGGCAACGCGATAATACTGGGGCGACGTCGCCGAACAGCAAGGCCAAGACGATCGTACGGAAAAATCTCGTCATGGAAGTGACGTGATGGCTAACGTCTTACCGGCGCTTCGCGCCGCGGAGCGTCGGCAGGCGGCAGTTGAGCGTTGTTCACATATATACAACACGTTGCGTTGCTACAAGGCATCTCGCGGTGCTGGTGGTCTTGGTTTTCAGTTGTAAGAGAAATGCTACATTTATTATCCAACAACAAAACGCAAACAAACAAAAAAACAGCAGCAAGGCGAGGTTTAGTTAGGTATTCTCTTTTCTTTTCGTAATGTTTCACGGATCACATTCATCAATGGTAAACATCCCCTAGTACACGCACGCGAAATAAATAAATCAAATGAAATGCAGGACGATGTCATTCTAGAATAATGTGAATGAAGGAAAACAAACTAAACAACACTAATAACAAAGATAAATACGAATTTTACGCTTAATATTTTAAAAACGACTCTTTATATATAATATATATATATGAATATGAATATTACTACATACTTCCTTGTTTGTACTGCACAGTACTGCAATCTTTTTGTATATAAATTGTATAGGAAAATCAGGCGTTATTTTCGAACAAACTTCGATGGTCAAATCATGGGAATTCATGGATTTTTGTAGAATATATCACGCAGTTGAAATGATTTTTTTTCTTCGCAAACTTATAGTATTATTGTGTTCATCATAACGGACGATTGTTTTCGTCGCGGTTTAGTTTTGCTCGTCAGCAAAATTGAATTAACGTCGGAATGTACACTGCGATGTATCATCGTGACATTTCGATGGTAGAAACAAATTGTAAGGAATTAATAAGTTTCTTGGAAACCAGAGTTGCGCTTAGAAAATTTAAATTCAAATGGACAAATATGAAAATACAAGAAAAATATTAAGAAATTGAAAAACCTGAATATACATATAGGGTAAATGGATTTAATTTAAATGAAGATAATTTCGCAATAGGTAATTTAATTTATTGTTTTTCATTTTGTATTGATAATAATGTTTATTACCTAATTAGTCATAAGGATAAATGAGGCTGTTAAATATTTTCTAGTAACTTATAACAAAAACAAAAAAAGAGAAAAAAGGAAAGCGAAGGAAACGAAATACGTTGACATTTTTGCGACAAAAAGCGACTCGAACTGTTTATGTACTTATATTAGGCGTGGGATATATAAAATTCGTTTTTTTTTTAAATTGTAAGGTAAACTGAATCAATGCAAATGCATAATATAAATATACAAATCGTAAAGATATTATAACGGAAGCTCAAAATAATTGTTTAAATTCATCTAATTATATACTAATTCATTTTATTATTATTCACATAAAATCTCGAATTTGTATATTTATATCATCCTAACTTTATGCATTTGAAATAAGAAATAGCTATTGTACATATTCGAAATCAGAAACGATAACAAAATGATGATGAATTAGACGCATTTTCGCGCGTACCTTATTGAAAAATGAAAGAAACTACAAACATAGTTGTTCGAATTTGTCAAATGTTAATATCAACTAACTTTATCTCTTAAATAAGTGTCTCTCGTGATCAGTATAATGATAAATCTTTGACTTGTATAATACTGCCTCACTCCGACAACAAAACAATTGAATAATAACAACTTTAAAAAAAACACATTCAACTTAGGTACTCGAAACAATTTGGAAAGAAGTGTACAAACACACTCTGTATATCTAATGTATAATTAATCTGTAATTTCATTTCATATTGATAATTACTATGAAATTGACTTGTAAATATAGCAAATAGGTGATAATGTAAAGTGTAAAAGAAAAAAAAAACGATAAAAACACAAGCGACAAAACAAGTAATAAGCAAAGCATAGGATGATGCAAGAAAATGAAAGAAAATGTGGTGTGTATATTATAACGATAATAATGATATTTCAATATTTGAAACTTTCCATCAGGTATTTTCATTTGTTTCATGTGCATACATTTGTAATACTTATTAATATTTTAATGGCACTCATCATCATTTATCATCAACGCCATACATCTGATTGATTTTTATGAAGTGTAATGTATGTAAATGGATAATAACTGAATTCGTGTATGTTTTATAAACAAACTCAAACGATTTAAATTATATATAAATATGAATAATGCAATTGGTCAACTTGCTAACTGGCTAACTGGTTACCTTGCTAACTGGCTAACTGGAAAAATACAAATAAGCGAAACTTGCGTACGATGCGACGGTTTTTATGTTGAATGAAAGCATGAAGATGAACTACTAAGGCTGTTTACAAATCTAATTCATTAAAATATTATTAGAAATTATGATGAAATAATAATAACACAAGACATACACTTAATATTTGTAAAAGAAAAACGGAAAGAAGAAAGTCTTAGCAATCAAATTGTATGTAACTCTAACATATATAACAAATTTAATTTGTACATATAAAATTCAGATTTTTTAAATTGTTGATAAGTACTTATTGCTGACATTCATCTATGTGCAACAACAAAAAATTATTCATTGACGAAACAGAAATTTATTCGTTTTTGTCGTATTGGAACCGCGAAATTATCATTTGAGGGGTTTGTTTAAATCTTATCCAGCAAGCAAACAAAAACACGAGCATAATGTTTATAATATGATAAAGACTGATTGTAATTTAATGCCATTTGGTTCTGATACAATGAACATTAATTCGTTTCGTACATAGGCCACATTCGTCGTCACACTATTGAAATGTTATTCGTTTCATTTGATGATTGATGATAATAAGAATAATAATCTGTAACATAATTAATTACCTATCTAGATAAAAAGATTAATAATTGAAGTTGATACAAAACAAACAAACAAAAAAAAAGGAATCAATGGTGCAAGCTACAAATTTTCATGTATGTAAAACTTCCCTTCATCTATTAGTAAAACAACTCTTCTAATAAGAGCTAAAGACGTTTAATAATTAATGAGAGTTATAAAAGAAAATTGTAATACATATTATGACGAAAAGCAACAAAAAAAAAAACACAGTTCGAAAAGATTGCAAATATTGAAACCAACAGTGATGACAATGTAAATAGAAATGAATGATTTTGGTTTTGTAGTGAAAAGAAATGAAAAACATTCCGTATTGTACATCTAACTATCAACAAAGACAAAGAATGAAATGAAAATTGTAAAGTGGTAGTTTCTAACTAACTTTTAAGAAAGATATCAGTGCAGGAAAGCAAAAAAACAAGTTGAAACATGTAAATATATTGTAGAAAATGTGATTTTAACTTAAGTTTTATGTTATAAGTTTTTGGATAATTTGATTACTTAGATATTTAATTAAGGCTAGTTGTAAGTTCTAACAATTGGCAAAACTTATTTACTTTAGTGTACTTTGAGACTTGTATCTCAAGAAAAGTCTTTGTTGAAAGAAGAGATAAGGTTTCTCTGTTGGTTTCAGCAATTGTTTTTATTTCTTGCAATTTGTAAAAACAGCAACAAACGAAGACTACACTTTTCGTCAAGTCAGTATAGTATACATTTATATATATATTGTATTGATAATAACGTGTACATCAGGTACATGTTAATTTCGGATTGGCATAATTTAAATTATTGGGAAATTTTCGCGCGCGATTATACGGGTCCTTAATGCGAACGCGATGGTTCTTATAATATTACGAATGAATGAATAATTAATTAATTATATTCTCGATGTGTAGCGCCATTTGAGCTACTGTCGTTGATAATTAGAAAGAAGATGATGATGCAGATGGAACAAAGGAAATATACAAAAAAAAATTATGAAGAAATTAATGAAACTAAGAAAAAGTAATAATAACGATACTGATGATGATTATTATTATAATATTTCAATGTATATTTGTAAATATGTGATTAGCTATTAATATGTGTATGAGTGATCAGTGAGAGATGTCTGCTTTCGGCAGGATTTCAAAATCGAAACAACAACAAAAAATGAAACAAAACTAAAATGATTGTTACTTGCCTTTGATTGCTCCTTGCATATGCAAAATTTCATTGCTTGCTTTTTTGTTTAAATCAGGATTATCCAAGGCATTTGTTACTCTGGACCACATTGGCAGAAGTCATGGATTTTTGGGCCGCATACCCTGCATAATTCTCTCAGCACTCCCTTCTCCCTGGAATGGAAATTTCAAGAAATCAATTTATTTAAGTGGCAACTAAATAAAATTAAAGATTTTTTAATGTGATGCTTGACATTTTAGTTAAGAAATTAGTGCATCTTGTTTTTTTGCGTTTGAGCCGCATTAGAACTTGCCTTGGGCTGCATGCGGCCCGCGGATTGCGTTTTGGACATCGCTGGTTTAAACTACACAACGGAAATCTTCAAGAAGAATTAGACATGTTGTAAATAGGTGGTAGCAATCGGTGAGATTATGTTTTTGAAAATTGGAAAGAATCGGGTTGGAAATCTTACGAATGTTCCTAAAATGTTTTTTCTGTCACTTTCTTCAACCGAAATTCTGAAGGAAGTTCAGCTTGTAAAACGAAGCTGTTAGCAATTATTACAATAGCCTTTGCATCATCCTGTGTGCTCTTTCAAAATTGAATAAAGTTGTTAGCTTTCACAATCCGAAACAAAATGGCTGTCCACGTCGCCATCTTGTAAGCATTCATATATAGCATTATTAGCAGCATCAAACTATTTATTCCGATGCATAACAAACGAAAACTTTACAATTTTTGCTGATAACACGCTACAATCTGAAACAAGATGGCTGCCACGAGGCTGCGCCATCTTGTTTAGAACTATATTACACATATAGTTTATACTCTAATCAACGTTGAGAAGCATATAGCAAATACCA
>JARJDU010021277.1:0-14688 GCA_030264695.1 Lissagria laeviuscula | reverse complement strand
TAACTTTAGGTTCAAATTATTAACATTTTTATGATAAGAGGAATTTATTTAAATCTACGTATATTTGTGAATGTTTTAACAAGCAAATGGTTGCTATTCAGGGCGTAACTAGCTTCATTGATCCACGGGCGAAATTTCCAATTGATAAAATTGCGCCAAATTTTATAGTCTAACCAGAGAAATAGTGGGACAAAGACAAAGATCTGAAAAAGCTTCTAATTAATATTCAACACTTTTTTTGTTTGTTTTAATAAAAACAAAATCAATCTTATTAAATGTTTATGGTTTTGCTATAATTTGAGTACATTTTTGTCGCTTTTTGATGTCCCTTGTAACTTGTTGCCCAGAGCGGACGAGCGGTTTCGGCTGTTTTCTGATCTAAACTACAAAAGTTAGGACTATAATTTTATTTTATATATTATTAAATTTATATATCAATTAACAATGGACTCCCATTCTTAGAATTCCTATAAGAGAGTTTGGAATATTTCATCCAAAGAACTACAAAATACGGAATTAATATTGTAACAACCACATAACTGCACCATGACAATGGTGGAGTAGACTCAAATGGATGAAACCAATATCCTCTTCGATGTGCATCCCTTGTATGATGTGTCGCAAAAGCAACAAAAAATATCAATGCAAATCGCTCAAGGTACACACTTTTTAAAACATGAGCCCATGTTAATAAAGTTATTGTGATAAAAGCAGCTAATGTTGAGGAATGCAGAAAAGGTCTCCGATTCAATGACACAGCATCCTGCAATATTAATGTAAATAAAAAACATTTATATAATTCACTTGCTGATATTGTAATAATTTAAAATATTTTAACTTACTTTTAAGTGGAGAGATTTAGCCATGCAAAAATGATCCAAATCAATTATAGATGCAATAAATGTACACAAGGCAATTTCGAATAGTTGAAATCTGGTGGAATCTCTTATATTTAATATAACAATGAACCATGCTAAGAGGCCAATAATTGCATGAGTGCAGTTATCAGCAATTGCCTTTAGCAACTGATTCGATGAATGTTCCAGGATGATGTCACCAATATGTGCCGAAACAATTATAAGTACATTGCATACCAACTGATCATAGATCCACATTTAGATTCTTTTAGACATATACAAACCTATTTTCAGAAAACATCCTACGCACTAAAATAGGAAAATGTTAAAAATAAAACAACTTTAATAATAATATTAATAATTAATAAATAGTTGGTTCAAGAATTCTATTGGATGTTTGGTTGCAGAGTTGCCATTTTCTTTTTAAAAGCCAGATCCGTATGAAATTACTCTATATTTAAAAAAAAAACACTAGATCTTAGAAAAATGTTCTTAAAATTACCTAAAATAATTTGATTATTATACTAAAATTTTTTTATTAGAATCTATGATGTACACACGCATGTATGTACCAATATAAAGGCTAAAACCATTCTTAGTTTTGTATTAATGCTCAGAATAAATATATGTAGAAGTAGCTATCCCATAGAGCTTTTATGAGCTTGTCATGTTCCAGCATATTTCTCAATTTTTTTTATATGCGCGAACAAATAGTTTAGATGTTGCCACGTCTTCCAGTTTTATAATATGGCTGGTTACGCAGAAAGCTCTGAAATGTTATTAGAATCAGATTTAAAATGCAGATATTAATATTATATAAATTGTATAATTTAATGTAAATAGCAAAACCAAAAAAAAAGAGTAAAAGTTTTATGAGTTATTAATGTTTGAAAAGTACAAGGCTAAACGTCTGCGCATGCTCATGAGAGCTGTAAGCAAACCAAAACAAACGTTAGATGCGAGCATAGGAGATGGGTATGCATATGTTGGAACTAGAGCACTCTGTTGGAACCAAACAAAGCCATATCTCGCTCCTTCTATATTTATTTTTATTCTGAGTATTATTGTAATATTTTGTTTGTTTTTGTCATTTAATTTGTTTGAAACTAAATTACCTATATTCACCACACCTGCAGCTCAACAAAGTTTTCCTTATAATATAAATGCTAAAAACAAAGAATGCTCTCATGCCCTGTCGCTCATTAAGCTGTTTCTCCGAAGCATGCGCAGTACATTTAAAAGCTGGATGCTTATTAGCAGAAACGAATGTTTTCATGCGTAAAGGCAAAAGAATAGATGCGCGTCTCAATAGACAACCCCCCGCTGATTGTTTATGTTTTGCCAAAACATTCCGCATGTGCAAGCATACGGCTGGCTACTTCTATTTAATTTATCTTCTAAGGTTACCAAGTTGTCTACACTATAATTTTCGCGTTAACACTGAAATAAACAAATAAATGTTGTTATATTATAGTTAGTTGTCAGTTTATTTGTTTGTAATGTTTTATTAAAACAAAACAAAAAATATATTAGAATACTTATTTTAGTAGAAGAACGAATCAGACAAATTTTAATTTAAATTACTAGATACAACCCTATTTAGCGATTTAATTTTGTGTACTTTTGTACATATAGTTGCATATATCATCATTAGATATAAACTATAACCTGAATATCTTATTCAGAAAACATGGCAAGCAATTCTCAAGAAAAACAACAAGAAAATTCTCCTAAGAAACCAGACTCGAAATCATGGAAAGAAAGCAATAAAGTTCGAAAAGCCGAACGTAAAAAGTGGAAAGAACAACGAGCTATTAAGAAAGCAGAGAAATCCAAATTACAAGAAGCTGCAAAGGAAGCACTTGCACTATCCAACAAATTGAAATTTAACACAACACAAAAAGAATTATCTACAATTAGTTTAGCTGTGCCTGGATCAATCTTAGAAAATGCTCAATCTGCTGAGTTACGAACATATTTGGCTGGACAAATTGCAAGAGCTGCATGTATTTTTCAAGTTGATGAAGTAGTTGTTTATGATGACAAAAATGCCTCTAGTGCTACAAGAAAAGGCACAATTGATGATACACAAGGAACAAAGATTTCCAGGCAGTGCTGTATACAACTGGGTAGAATTCTGCAATATTTGGAATGTCCACAATATCTAAGAAAACATTTCTTTCCCATTCACAATGATTTGAAGTTTGCTGGTATTTTGAATCCATTGGATGCTCCACATCATTTAAGGGAATCTAATAATTTTATGTTTAGGGAAGGAGTTGTTACAAATAAACCTGTAAAAAGTGGTCGGGGATCACTTATTCATATAGGATTAAAACAGGATGTATATGTTGATAAATTGTTAACACCTGGCTTGAGATGCACAGTTAAAATTGCTGAACAAATTGAAGGATGTAAGAAGCTGCGTGGGACAGTGGTAGCACCTACAGTACCAAGGCTTGAAACTGGAGTTTACTGGGGATACAGTGTAAGAATTGCAAATTCATTGTCACAGGTGTTTGGCCAAAGTCCTTATAAAAATGGGTAAAAAAATGTATTAACTTATTGCATGCAATGTATTACTAATTTTGAAATATCTTACAGATATGATTTGACAATTGGAACATCAGACAAAGGAGATAGTGTTGATGAGTATAGCAGTCCTGGTTTTAATCATGCACTGATTGTTTTTGGTGGTTTGGATGGCCTAGAGGCAGCACTGGAATCTGATGAGATCTTGGAGGCTGAAGATCCTGCTCTGCTATTTGACAGTTATTTAAACACTGTGCCAAATCAAGGCTCTAGAACTATCCGCACGGAGGAAGCTATTTTGGTGACAATGGCTGCATTGAGGTCTCGTCTGAATCCAGCTGAGAAACCAGTCGAATTTGAACAGTATGAAGATATAGCACAGAGTTCGATATTGCCGCAAAAGTTTAATGAAAGCAATTCGGTAACAGAAAAATCACACTCAAATGATGATATGAATATACAAGAAATTGATTTGTCTCGTTTTGATTAATTATGTTCTTGAATAAATAAATAATTCAATATATTTATAGCTATTTATATTATTTATAATTTCATCAAATAAATTTTATTCAGAATATTATACAGGCGTTATTTGCAATCAATACTTTGTATAATTTAAAGAAATATTATTTGTTATTGCGAATAAAACCTCATTCACATGACGCGCGTTTGCAACTACATGCACTTTAAAGGCTGCCCCAAATCTAGCGCAACTGTAAAGCTTGTTTTGCTAGGCTGCTAGTATTTTACCTATTCGCTTGCTTCAAGCCACAGTTGCACATTAGTTGTCTAGCTTCCACCTAAAAACTGTGCAATCTTCACAGCAGACCGAAATGTAAAATTCAAATAATCGAATGCAAATGTTGTGGCGATTACTCCACCGTTGTAATGCGTTTGTGGCTTAAAGTTGAAAGTAAAATTCAAATGTTAGAATTTAAAATTTTTTAGGCAATTGCAGCGCCAGCACCTGTAAAAAAGGGACGGTGGCTAAAATCAGAACATTTGCAAAATCGGCTTAACATCCAATTTCTAAACAATAAGTGCTAGAAAAAAACCGATATTCCATCATACCCAATCTCGGGTTTAAAATTTCAGTAATTTTTGGAAAAAATGTGCAAACTAACGAAAATTTCAAAATTGAGTTAAGATGAGGTATGTTTCTATGGAGTTTTTCTCCCTTTTCCAATGACAAAACCATAGTTCTGAATTTTGCCACAGACTTTTTTTTACAAATAATGACGCTACAATCGTCAAAAATTTCAAAAGCTTAGAAAGATTATATCTCTCAAACCAAAAGAGCTAGAGGAAAAGCAATTGTATGTTCGGTATCAGGAAGACGAGTTCTTTCAGAAAATAAGAAGCAAATTTGAACCTTTTTTAGAAAAAGATGGGGCTTGACCATACATATAATTCTAAAGGAGATTTAATTAGGTTTCTAACCATAGTAATTTCATTAACATGCGGTAATTGGTTTTGGAAAAATTCAAGATTGAATATCGAAAAATATAAGCTAAAAATGAGAAAATTATATTTTTTATTTCAAAATTCAGCTCTTTTTCGAGACCGAATAGGGCGATTATGAACTATATCTTTAATAAAATTTATCTATCTATCCGAAGATATACATTACATTGCAGTGGGATAATTAGTTTAGAAGTTATAAGCGATTAAATATCAAAAAGCAGAAAAAGACTACGAAAATTAATATTAAACCCAAATTTTTTGCTTTTTCTAAAGTATTCTCTGGAAAAATCTAAACATCATTTTCAATAAAATTCACTGAGTTATCCAGCGATGTACTTGACGTTCTCGTGAGATAATTAAATTAGAAGTGATAAGCGATTAGAAATTTAATTTGCAATTTAAGCCCTTTTTAAGAAGGAAGCCTATCTTCAAATGAATTTTCTTAGATATCCAAAAATATGCATGACGTTTCCACGGAATAATTGCACATGCAAATCTGAGGAAAAACTATTTAATATCCTAAGTGGCAATATTTTTTTTAATACACGTGGATGAATTAGTTTAGATTAAATTTGATGCATTAGTTTCACATTGGCATTAGTAAAACAAGAAAAAGAAAAGAAACTAAGTCTCATTCTTGACCGCCAAACGAGAAGGAATAGTATAGAGACCATGATTTGTAATGCCTTTTAATGATATTAGTTCTCCTATTATGTAGAATTCACCACAATTTCCTAAAATGATGGAGGTCCATGAAGTGTTGAGACTAGTACACCTAGCAGCCAAAGGCTTATGGCGCCGAGATACCAGTATTTTAATACGTGAAAGCATAGTCGATTTTTTATGTTCAAAAAGGTATAAAATATTATAGAAATACTAGGTTTTAATATTGTATAAGAAATGGTTTTAATAATATATAATAATAGTAGTAATAAATTCGTTTAACAAGGACCAATAAAAGCGGTCGCCTTAAAACATTATGATGAACATGTCACTTTGTTACTCATTTGTTTTACTTTATTACTTAACTGCTTAGTTCAAATAGAGTTTTAAGTCACATATAAGACAAAAGTCTTGATTTCTCATCATTATCAAATTGCTTATATAATTTAATTAACCCACTTAATGCTTATAATATATAACAATGTAATCAAACAAAACAATTTACTCAAAAATGTATAACAAAATGTACCATAACTTACTACAACCGTCCAATTGTTCTCTTCTTATTGTTTAAACACATGGAACAAATAGTTAAACTTGTATATTTACTTATATGGCACCATCGACACGAAAACAATGTCACAATCGTGTTGATGGTTCCAAGAATTACACCGTATAGTTAATGGCAATTGCAAGTTTTTTCTTCTTCTTGCTGCGATCAGTTTTACTGTTGCTTCTTATTGACTTGTTGTTTGAGATGAAAATATTCATACAATCACAATGTTACAAATTACATTTACACTGTACCATAAAATATATAATAGTTTAATTAGATGAAAGCTGTTTTAACATAAGGAGTGGCAATCAATAGCATCATTAGCAGATAGAAATTTTACTGCTTATGTTAAAACCTACTTTCATTTCTGTTCTAACTGCCTGTGATTACATTGCTTTGTTGCACTTGATTCTGCTTTATTGTTACTACTATGTATATTAGGATTGTATGCATTCTGTACTATGTTATGTCTCAAACTTTGTAAATGAGATTTCTTTAAACACTACATTTGTGTATTGAACTTTCCACCGTTTCTCGCAAACTGGCAATAACTGAACGTTGATCCGGTGTGTTTATTATTGCTGTTCCACTCACAATCATATTGGCACCAGCCTAGACAAAAAAAAGCAATTTAATGCTTAACTTTTACCCAAATTTTAATTGCATTACTTACATCAGCACAAGCTGCAATGGTGTTAAGCCCAACACCACCATCAACTTCCACATCCAACAAAGGATAATTATGTCTTAACCATTGTACTTTAGGCATCATATCATTCATGAACTTTTGCCCACCAAATCCTGGTTCTACAGTCATAATCAAAATCATATCAGCTTGATCAATAAATTGTCGTACAGCATCAATCTCAGTGCCCGGTTTCAATGCTAAACCAACTTTCATTCCTGCTTCTCTCACTTTTCGACAAGTCTTGATGATCTCCTTAACTGGTTCTATATGGAATGTGTACTGATCAACTCCTGCATCTGCCATTGGTTCAATCCACTATAAGAAATAGAATCATGATAATAGTAACAACTAATTCTATGTGCATAGTTATTAATTATTAATATTTCATGCATATATTATATTATCTCATACTTGGTCTGGATTTTGCACCATCATGTGTGTTTCAAAGAATGCATGCTTTATCTTTGATCGCAAACATTTTACTACAGGCGCCCCAAACGTGAGGTTAGGCACAAAGTGTCCGTCCATCACATCTAGATGAAGATAATCGGCTCCGTTGTCTAGCAAGCGTTGGGATTCTTTGTAGAGTTGCGAAAGGTCGGCATTTAGAATCGAGGGGCCAATTTTACACTTTAAGCGGTCGTTCATGTTGGAGGTGCCGGCTAAAAGCGGACACAACGCTGCTATGCAGATGGGATGGGTGTTCCCTGTAAAAGAAAAGCAAAAAAGGGTTTTCTGCGTTATGCGCGACGCGGACACTTGTTGCACGTCGCGACTTGCGGTTTTGCAGGAACGAGAGGAATGAGCAGGAAGCCAGCGATTTACAAACACAATATTGGAACTGCTGGAAGGTTATTCCAAGGACGCCGCATTGCATGAACTTTCATATATACATGCACAGATAAATAAACAACATATATTGACCTTTTCTAGTTTATATTAATAATAATTTTTCGATCAAATTATCTTTTTAAAATATTTATTCTAAATATAGTGTATGCTATTTTCTTTCAATATGATAGCAGGTAAACGAAATTCTTTATATAGCAAATATCCTCTTGAATAAGTAAGAATCTCATTAAACTAAATTCTATTTATTAAAAAATTTATTATAACGATTAGGCTTTTAAATAATAATAAACTTTTATTTAAAATATGCTAACTGAGTTGCCTACATACCATCTGCATACTATATTGACATTTGATGAATAAAATTGTTTGCATTTTATATTAAGTCAAATTAAAACAATAATGATGAATATTTTAATGTTTGACAAAATCTCTAGATCCAAGCACGACTACGATGACTCTTGCATTCAATCCGAACCCGACTTTCGGTGAAGTTCGAATATGCGCGATAAGCTTAGGCGCTCAGATTAAATTTAAGTATAGATAGAGCATGGTATGGCTTTATTTGCTTCCAACATATGCAAACCCTCTTTTTACACCCGCGCCAATCGATTGTTTTGGTTTGCCTATAGCCCCGATGGGCAGAGTGATCAGCCTTGTACTTTTTAAACATCAATAACTTATAATACTTGTTCTTTTTTCTTTTGTTTTTGCTATTTGCATTAATTTTATATAATATTTATAATCTGATCTTAATAAATTTTCAGAACTTTCTGCGTATCCAGCCATATTATAAAACTGGCAAAAGTGGCAACATACTAAATTATTTAAAAATGTTCGCGCCTATAGAAAAAAATTATGTTGGAACATTACAAATGTATATAAGCGCTGTGAGCTCGCTACTTCTAAATATGTTTATTCTAAAAGCGCATCAAAACTCAGCGTATGGCATGCTCAGCACACACAAAATTCTATATATATGTAGTAAATATCTTATTAAATAAGTAAAATTCTCATTAAAATAAATTCAATTTATGAAAAAGTCGTCATTACAACTATTAGCTTTTAAATAACTTTAATATAAAATATGTTAATTGGGTGGCCTACATACTATACCGGCATATAGAGAATTCTAATTCATAAAAGAAAATTATTTAAAAAAAAAAGAATTCATTTCAACATTAACAATCACACTAAATACAAATAATTTATTCAAGGCATATTCCCTAATCGCTTATAATCAATCTTTTCAAGTTGTACTAATGGCCTTAACTGTTCAGCAAAGATCCTCATTTCCTCAGCAACTGCATCTTGATTAGATGGAGCCAACACAGACAACTCCACAAGATAACTCTGACTGATAGCTTCAACATTAGTATCCCCAATTTTCTTAAACACCTTACTTACAGTAATTTTCATTCTACCTTTACGGAACATGTATCCTCTAGAAATGTATTCAAAATCAATCCGACAACCTAACTCAGTCAAAAATTCTACAACACTATTGCTACATGCCATATCAATGCTTGACCGAACTACCGTCGGACGATTCTTATCACCCAATTCAGGTTGACCGACATAACGCAATTGCCAAGGAGCATCTGTTACATCGAGAGCTCTTCGTACTCTAAGAGGAAGAAGCATTGGTGCAGGTGATGGAGTGTTTCCTCGAAGGGTAAAACATAGTTCTTGATCATGGAAGCTTTCTGGTCCGGCGTCAACGTTATCACAGAGGCCTCGCAAACGATGAAGCAGCACTTCTACATATTGGTCTAGAACTGATCCTTGAAGGAGATATTCTTGGTTTGGAATGATGTTGCTCTTCATTGCTGCATGCAGAGAATCTACTGCAGAGCCTGGTACTGCCATCTTGTGTATCTGGTAAATAATAGCATTAATATGAGGATTGTTGTTAACAATTTTACGTACCTTGAGCGATTTAATTTAATTATTGTGTAGTCGGCAAGAAGGAAGTTGTTATGATTGTTTTATTGCAGTGGGTGCACTCGGTAAATTTCAGGTTAACCCTAAGAATGAATATAAATATAGAAGTTGCAAACCCATAGCGCTTATATAAGGTTTTATGTTCTAACATAATTCTATTTTTTTTCTACAAGCGTAAACATTTTTAAATAATTTAGTATGTTCCCACGTCTTCCAATTTTTTAATATGTTTAGATACGCAAAAAGTTCTAAACAGTTTTTTAAATCAGATTTAAAATGCAGATACAAATATATAAATTGTATAATTTAATGTAAATAGCAAAAACAAAAAAAATTACACGTATTATGTGTTATTGATGTTTAAAGTACAAGGTTAAAGGCTCTGCGCATGCCCATAAAGGCTATATGCAAACCGAAACAAACAATAGTCGCGGGTGTAAGAGGAGGGTTTGTATATGTTGAATGCAAACAAAGCGATACGTAGCTCCTTTTATATTTATTTTTATTCTGAGGGTTAATCAAAAACTGTGATTTAATTAGTAAATTAAAAAATAATATTGATAAGTAAAAGTATGAAGATAGTTTTTTATGTTTTAGTGTGTTATATACGAAATAATGACGATTATTACTGTTCTTATTCATGTTATAAATTTATTTGTTTATATTGCATTTAGAGCGTCTACTGTCAGACGGTTATAAGTTGATCCAAGGTTATACCTGTCAAACGGGAATTAAAATTTTTAGCAAGATTGTTCATAAATTAATAATATAGTTGTTATTATATTGTAATTCGAATCATGGACAAACAACGTGGCAGCATCGAGCTGCTGAATTTGGAGAATTCGAATTATCATAAGAATCGGTCGATAGATTCCTTCTCGTCACCAGAAGGCAAGTCGGCGACGATTACCACCAAACTTGATAACGTATGTAAAATATATACATTATACTTTTATGTTTTGCATCAGAAATAATTGAGATGAACTATGCATATAATAGGCTACTTGGGGGAATGCATCACCAAGCAAATCATACTGTTCATCCAGTTCAACTTCAACAGAAAATGTGGTCTCAACACTTGAAAGGCATAAGGTTAGTACACACCCACTTTATTTTGATTGTTTTCATTAGAAATTATATTCAGAAATCACTTTGATAATTTATATTGCAGATTAGTACAAACACAGATGCTACACTTTCTAATCGTGATGAAATGCCACTTTTACCTGGAGAAAAACGAAATGGTCAAGCAAAAGATGTCACATATTTGTGTCCTTATAATGGTCCAGCTAGGGGTACCCTAATTATCACTAACTATAAATTATTCTTCAGATCTTTGGACAAAGATATGCCAATATTCATTGATGTTCCATTGGGCGTTGTATCTCGAATTGAAAAAGTGGGCGGCGCATCTTCCAAAGGGGAAAATGCGTATGGGATTGAATTATTCTGCAAAGATATGCGGAATCTACGGTTTGCACATAAACAAGAGAACCATAGCAGACGCGACGTCTTCGAAAAGTTGCAACAGTATGCATTTCCTGTATCACATAAATTGAAATTGTTTGCTTTTGACTATTCAGAGAACTTTCCTGAAAATGGATGGATTGTTTACGAGCCTATAGCAGAATTAAAGCGAATGGTATTTATATCCTTGAATTAACTATGTGGTTCTACTTACAAACCATATCTATATTATCTTTTTTCTCTCAAAAGGGTATTAACAATGACATGTGGAAAATTTCGAAAATCAATGAAAACTACGAGATTTGCGATAGTTACCCAGCTGTATGGGCAGTACCCTCACAAGCTAGTGACGAAGACCTTCGCGCAGTGGCAAGTTTTCGGAGCAGAGGGCGAATACCAGTCCTCAGTTGGATCCATCAAGGATCCCAAGCGACAATCACTCGCTGCTCGCAGCCATTAGTCGGCGTAAGTGGCAAGCGGTGTCGAGAGGACGAACGCTACATCCAGTTCATCATGGATGCCAATGCGCAGAGTCACAAAATGTTTATCATGGATGCACGGCCTAGTGCAAACGCCATCGCTAACAAAGCCAAGGGGGGCGGCTATGAATCCGAAGACGCTTACCAAAACGCAGAGCTAGTATTTCTCGACGTGCATAATATTCATGTGATGAGGGAATCTTTAAGGAAATTGAAGGATTTATGTTTTCCGAATATTGAGGAGACGCGGTGGTGGTCAGGCATCGAATCTACCAACTGGATTAAGCATATTAAGTGCATATTGGCAGGCGCGGTGCGGATCGTTGACAAAGTCGAAAATCATAAGACCTCGGTGCTCGTGCATTGCTCCGACGGATGGGACAGGACAGCGCAATTGACAGCGTTGTCGATGCTCATGTTGGATCCGTACTATAGAACAATCAAAGGGTTTGAGGTTTTGATCGAGAAGGAATGGCTGTCGTTCGGACATAAGTTCCAACAGAGGATTGGACATGGAGATGATCATCATTCGGATGCGGATAGGTCGCCGGTGTTCTTACAATTTGTTGATTGCGTGTGGCAGATCACGCAGCAGTTTCCCAATGCGTTTGAGTTCAATGAGAATTTCTTGATTACGATTTTGGATCATTTGTATTCTTGTCGGTTTGGCACGTTTTTGTGTAATAGTGAACGGGAAAGGGTCAATGAAAGTAAGTTTTACGTAAATGCATTTGTCTTCTATATACACTCATGCCTCGGCTTAACGGGCCCCTTTAACGGACAAATTAGAGTTTGACAGATAGGGTGCGCCTTTTATGGTGTTATAGCAATACTACTGACTCTGGAACGGTTTGGACTGAATTTTAATTAAATCGGTTAAATCAATTAAAATTTTATGGTTAACTGCCAAAATAAGCTTCTTGTGAAAAGTCGTATATGAGAAGGGGTAGAAATACGTAGACGGGGTTTCTGTGGCGTTAGGCTCTTGTGGGTATTTGTCTCCCTCTATCTAGTTCAGAAATTAGAAAATGCGTGTGAAGTACGAGATCTAATTGCAGGTCGCGGGGATTAAGTGCAGGTGCACTAACCACCGCGCCACACACATCACACGTAATCGGTGTTAAACACCCTAAAAATATAAGAGGTGGATTGTAAAAAAAAAAAATTCTAAAATCAAGTCAAATATGGGGAAAATTAAGCAAAATCAAAAAGTTAAACAAAAAGGTTTGTGGGGGTGGGTGATGGTACTGGAGGGGGTTAAACAGCTCCAAATAGGAATAGGTAATAATCTTGGGGATTAAAAAAGCAGAGAACAGGCAACACGGGGTAATCTGCTAGTATACTTGAATTAATAAATTTTCATTGGTGATTAATGGTAAATTTGTTTACAGAACTTAAGGAGCAAACTAAATCATTATGGTCATTCACGAATTCTCGATTGGATTATTATAGGAATCCATTATACTGGGCGAATATTCATCAAGCGCAAATCTTGTTACCAGTTGCTAGTATTAGACACATGCAACTGTGGAAATCCTATTATTGCAGATGGAATCCTAGTATGCGGACACAAGTAAGTTTATAAGTATTAGGAGTGTTCCGAAAGTAAGTTTTATCACGGGTTTTTACACATATGCTTGTTTGTCAACAAATAATGAACTGTATCAACTTGAATTGTATATTTTGCACTATTTTTCGTCATAATTGCAATCGAGATGATGACATTTGTCGAATCGTGCATTTAGTTTGAAGAAATCACTCTGAGAAAACTCTTAGATATCCTCCTTCAATGCGGCAAACTCAGGTTCTCCATTCCTCGACAGAGACAGACAAAGGTGCTCCTGGTCGACAACGCAAACCAATATATGTACAGCAGGGCTATTTTAGCGTTAAAGGCACCAATAGTTACATCGAAGGAAATCTGCGTCCAACAGTGGACAAGCACGCCTGGTGGATGATGATGATGATGATGATGATTAGAAGGCTGGAAACAGTAACTATAACTGCCCATCTAGATACATTGAAACTTTAAAATAAAAGGGACCTAAAGGCGGACGAGCTTTGCCAAAAAGGGAACAATTGCGATCTGCATAAGACTATAACGAAGTGTCGGAAACTCTTACGAGGTCAGTAAGGAAAGAATTCGAAAAAATTAACCAAGGAGCACAACACACTTTTGAACAACTAGGATGGAATGAGGAACATAAATAATTAAAACCATGAATAGTTTGAAAGTGCGGAAATTACAAGCCTAATTACTGGACAGCAGCGGCATAACTTTTAGGGAACACAACCCAGTAAAGCTGGGTGTTTTAATTTTTTAAATATCCGTGAATCTTGCCAGCAGCCTCATATGTACTATCGGGATGCCAAATAGTCCGTTAAGCATTGAGGCTGATAGATTGATAAATTTTTGTTAATCGTCGGGTACCAATTCCACATTTGATTAATTTTTCAAACTACCAATCTGGCTCACAGTCCAATAGAAGTTGCACATGCTTGGTGTAGACTAATCAAGCATCTTCACATTATGAAACTTACATTAAGTGCATTCTGTCAAAATTGTCAAGCAAACTTACAGAAAGATAAAACTTCACAATATCTGCTGTTTGACTGTGAAACTTTTGAAAACAACAAACAACATTCCTAGCAAATGCAAAACTTGGCACAGAGCATTTCATGGAAGACAAAAAAAATCTAGTTGCGTAACCAAGCAGAGGCATGCAATAGGATTAAGTAAACCGCACTGCAGGGTTAATAAACCAATTCTAGGGCTGCCTAATAAGATCTACAGACCTGATCTAGCCCTATTGGAGTTACATCTTTCCAAGCACTCTTCGGAAGTCACTTCCAAAACAATGCTGAGGTGGAGCAGGCTATGCAACAATTGCTTACATTACATGATTATCAGAATGGTGTCCTCAAACTGATTGCATTCCGCAACAAATGTCCCATTGTCCAACGGGTTTAATTCATGGTTTATATATTTTTTGGCAAATAAAGTATATGGACCTAATTTTGGAACACCCTTCTTAATTTTATAAATTATAATGTTACAAACAGATTTATTTCTTCGTTTTAAGTAGAATACTTATTATACAATGACTGATTATTTTGGTGAATTTGAGGAACCTATATATCAACGCACGAGAGAACTCCTCAAAATGAAAGAAGAATTAGAACGGCTAG
>JARJDU010021228.1:0-17946 GCA_030264695.1 Lissagria laeviuscula | reverse complement strand
TGTACATAGGTTTATTAAATATACACTAAAAACACTAGAAATAATGTTAATTTAATGCGATTAAGAAATACAGACATAAACAACACCAATTTAAGATAAAACACGAACTACGTAAATGGGCGCTGATAGCACAAAAAGAAAATATGCTAGAAGTATATGACTTTTTGCATAAACATCAAAACATCAATTTTAGTTTAGGAAAGTTTTCTAAAAGTAATAAATAAATAATCAAATTAATTAAAAAATGTGTTGTTCTTTATGTAAAGATTCGACAATAACTACAAATTATTCAAAATTTAAAGAAACTGAAAGTTATGCTTTTATTCATCAGATTTCTAACATTTATACGGAAAGAGATATTTTTTTGAATTATTCATAATTTAATTTTAGCAAGAAAAGTCAAAAATATGTGTGTGAATTCAATTTTTTTGCTAAAATATACTAACATTGAGTAGATATTAACACTATTGTTGTTTTTTACCTCGCCTTATGTGATACAAGTGTTACCGTTACACTAATTTAAAAGCAAACTAGAACATAACCGTCACAAAAAAAAAAAACTGAACGATCCCAAAGAATATATTAATAAGTTTACACCTAAATAGCCAAATTTAAAATGAAATTTAGTTAGATATTCGAATTAATTATGGCAAAAATATAACTGATAATATAACATAAAGTCAGCAGAAACCTTTACTTCTAGCATAACTATAAATCCATATAATATATTATTAAATATCTCAATAACAAATAACTGTTAAATTATGTACTGTCTCCCTACGAAATCATGTAGATCCCATCCACAAGCTACTAATTTGCATAAATACATAAAACCGCATAAACTTTTTATCGCATTATCTAATCGTTTACATTTATAAAACAGATGTCATGGCCAATTAATTAACTCATTATACAATTTCAACAGCAATTCACAGCTCTATTTACTGCTAATGATTGATAATGATTGATCCGTTGGCTAATGCGTCGAATAGTCCAGCAATCCAGTCCAACTCTACTCTCTTCACGATCGCTCTATCGCTCTTCTAACCGCTGTACTTAGCTAGGTAATTATTTCTTTGTCTATCATTGGTCCGTTCTCCAGGCTAGCAGCCTGCTGTCGACAAGCGCATTCATATAATAATAATAATAATAATAATACAGCAGTTTGTATACATATTCAGCTCAAATTGTTTTAATTTATGTTATAATATCATCATATTTAAACTATTCTATCAGAATTTATTATATAAATAAATGCAAATGTATCAATCTATTAGAAAAAAAAATTAAATTTTGTCGTACAGAAATGTACTAAAAGTACTAGTCCCTTAAGGGTCCAAATTAAGGAAAATTCACTGTACTCAATCTTGTACTGATGTATATAGATGAATATGTATATATATACAAAGCCAAAACCGGCCTTGATTTAATGCCACATCCGTTCGTTAACACAGCTACAACTTGTTGGTTCTCTACAACTTGCGATGCCACGAATGCAAACACCCAAGTCCATCTACAAGTAAAACCAAAGCAAACCAGCAAAGAGAGCTCAAGAAGAAGTCGAAGAAAGCAGCAAGCAAGCAAGCGAGGCAACACATTCCATAAGGATGTTCGACATGGCATCGGCCGCATAAGCAACGAACTTCAGAGACCTCCTCATCACCAACAAGACATTATAACATGTATGTAGGGGTATGGTTATATACGCACCTACAGTTGGTAGTAAAACACAATACATGCATTCACACATGCAGAGAATGCGATGTGTGAGCTGATGGTTATGAAGAAAAAAATCTATGCTTGCGTTCCGTATATGTATTTCTTTGCCACCGCCGTAAAATTTAGCTGGAGCTGGAGTTCAGCTAGCTAAGCCAAGAGATAATAAGAACATATCCATCAGAGAACAAGCAAAAGAAGATATGATATATCCACGATAAAAAACAAACTACAATACAATGAAATATATAAGTATGTACGAAGAGAAATGAAGAAGAGGAGAAGAGACGAAAGACGAATTCGAGATGAAGAAAAAATATATAACAGGGTGTTAAAACGCGGTGTAAGCTAAGAGCAAACTGGGGAAAGAGCTTTGAACACATTCCTGTATATAGCATCTAAACGGTACAAGTCTGTAGAGCCGCGGTCTACAGAGCGAGCATGAGTGCATCAAGCGCGATCGACGTATACGTCAAACCACAATGAAATCGAAGATACCTAGATGGTTATTATGTACAATATAAGCAAGAACAACAACCAAGATGCATTACATGCATGTACAGAGTTACAAGAAGACGTTCATAATACGCGCACAAAGCGGCGATGACGACGACCACAGACGGTTGGCTACGTTTTCGTTTTGTTTCGAATGGTTCCAGTTAACATGTTGATTGTAAGCGACTTGTATTTTCCCAATGATAGGGTTACCTACTTACTAGTAACAATCATTCACCATTATATGTTGGAATACACAAAGAATTTTCTACTATAAAGTTAAATATTCCTGAAAATCGCGAATTGAAAGTAATTACGTTATTCTATCTGAATTATTTACGCCCATATTGCTATAAAGAAATTTTACATTTTCAAATTTATTGTTGCATATGGCAACCCTACCTCCAATAGAAGAGTTAAAGTTGAAAATGGAGATGGTCCTGATGCTGTTCTACCTTGTTCGTTTGCAAGAAAGATCTTCTCTCGGCCTGACTTCACAGTCTCTCGATGAGCTTGAAAAACGATTTTGATTTGTGGTCGTGCAATGCGGTCGATGACAGATTACAATGAAAAGTTGTCCGAGCCAATGCACATAACACGGATCGAGAGGTAATTTATTATCCAATAAAGTAAATTACACACGTTTCTATTTTAAATTAAATTAATAAAAACGAGCTGTATCTTGACGGTCGATCCGAGGCTTTTTTAAACAGCGCGTTTATATATATACACAGTCTTTATGTTGATGAGTATTAGTGAATGGCATGGCGTTTGCATTCGACGAGCTAATGTTAGGAAACTGTTAAATTTCGATTATACGATTATATAAACAGACTTAACAAATTCAACGCTTGTTTGACATTGACTGCGTAAATATATAATATGGTAATATCTTAATTTATTATAGCTAAAAGTAAATAGAATTATTTTTAATATAAATTATGTATGTAAATACCTAGCGCAATGTAGAGATAAATTTCGTTATAATTTAGATTATTCATAAATTATGTTTGAGATTATAGTTGATAAGTTTGTCTGTGTATTATTTTATTTGCTTAATAATTATGTTCATTATGTAAATAAAATACTCGTGTTTGATTTTTTTTCGTTGCGTGTAATATAAATAATTCAAGTGTGACTTGCAAAAGATATGAAAAGCAGCTAAATTTGATGCTAGAAACGAATTTACATTTAGTAATGCAAATATATCGCAAGTAAATATTTTATTTGCAAATATTATCTAATTCAATATATCCACTGACATATTATATATTAATGATGCTTTACGTGCACGATTTGGAGTCAGACTAACTCAGCGCTAACTATCTCCCCTATTTATACTCAACTTCTAGTTTTTTTTCAAGGCACGCCTATTTTCGCTAGAGAAGGGAGAGCTGTAGTAGCTAGCTGTGACTACAGCAGCTCTGCATATATTAAAGCAATGATACAAAGCCAGATAATTCAATTATAAAAGATGCATTGTTACTATAAAAATATTGCAATTATCAACCTATTAAATGTTTTTTTTTCTTCAAAAATCTCATAATATCCTAACATTTGTATCCGATTCATTTCGTTTTATTGCGTTTTTATTTCCCTGTTTGAAAGCCATCATCATATAATCATCATCCTACCTAATTTCAAAATTTATTTTCATTCCACAGCATATGCATTGCAAGGCAGGCACAGCATTTATTTAATATGTTGGTGAATTCATGCGCGGGCATGGGCATGCCTTTAATGCCCACATCGTGGGCACGTACGAATGCGGTCGCATTACGCATCGCTCGCATGCGGATTATATCGTATGCAATCTACGTCGTCGTATGCGCGCTTTTCGTGCAATCGGCAATGCCACCGCATCACCAGCAGCAGCCCAACGACGACGACGACAGATGTTATTTCATTTTATTAATCGTCGTCAGCTTCTTACCCACATGCGCACATTTGGCGTATGATGCCATCAACCATATACATACGCACACACATCAGCTACAACAGCTCGCAATGTCAACAAGCAAGAAGCAGCTAAGACTTCTTACAGTAGAGATACCTAAGTGCCCAGTATATAATATAGTATTGTATTATTATATCTCTGTGGATGTGCATAAAACCTGGAAAACCACCTATGGAAGCACATTTTTCAAGAGTAGGCAGTAGATATTATGTGCGTGCGCGTACACATGCAAGCCCAGCATTTGTGTGTGTGCATGCGTGACATGTTCACGTTCGCGCAAGAGAACCATGGAACCAAGTACCAACATCACATCAACAAAAGCAAGAGGCAAGATTTCCAATTCCAAGCTGAGCTAGATGGCATCATGGGCATGTAAGGACTCTTTGCTCTCGTGTACTATTGACGCTTGGCGGCAGCAGTCAAGCGCATCGTACAAAAGAGCCACCACGCCGAGCTACCGAGAGACACACTCGCGATGTAAGAGCAGATAGCGCAGCAGCGCGTTCACGCTATCATACTATATAAGGAGGACACCGCATCGAACTCTGGCACTCACTCCATTGCCTCCATCCATATCATGAATAAGATACACTATACTACACCATACCATGAAGGAAGAACGCAGCACGCAGTACAGCATCAGCATCAATATCTACATTCATACAGATCGCTACGTTCGGTCAGCGTAGTGAGCCAGTGAACCAGAGCCAAACTGCCGATGCCCGCCAAACGACTTATCTCTTCTGACAGAGAGGCGGTCGCTCGAGAATCGCCTCTTTGTATTCATCTCTTCGGCGATGCTGCATCGGCGCGCTTCCAACATAACATAATCAGATATTTAATCGAACGACGAAGGCGCGCGCGTTCGTTCGAATCCTTTCTTCCATTCTTCGTAGCTATTAGTTGCTATCTTGTTGCTCGAAGATGCGTATTATACTATTGAAGGAAGAAAGGAGCCGTGACCTGTATGCTTTGGCCAATAAAGATAGTCTGGTCTGGGGTCTGGGCATGTCGCGGTGTCGGTGTCTGTCTCCAGGCACTTTTTATTTGCTGTGTGGCGCAAAGCAACGCACGACGAGTTGTCATCGAGACTATAAATTCCGGTTCATCTACTTCTTCTAGTGCGATCCGTTTAAGAATGAACGAACGATTCTATTCAATTAATGCGTCGCTGATCACGATGCCAATTGACATTGACTTGAATGGAGATTAAATACGACGATGGCAAATAGCATGATGATAGCGAATGTTTTGAAAAACTGAAGCAAGAAAGAGAGGATAGAGACAGTTGGAATTGTTATGATCGCAATGTGCTTGATATTTCTATTTAGTTTTTTTTTCACGAGTTTAATTTTCTGTATATGTTGGAGAGTAATTAGATTGATTGAAAAATCGATTTTAAGTAAATGATGCATATTTATGATTTACTTATCATTGGCCCAAATGGAAGCGTAAAATTTACGACTCTCTGTCCAACATTTTATATCTTATATAATGCAAACGATGCAAAGGGTGCAATTTTGACAGTCCACGCAGTTATAAAGGCAAGACCAGCAACATTTAATAAGAAAAGTGTGTAGTTTAGTTACTAAACACTGACTAAACGTTCCCTACGTTAGGATAACTAGCTATCCGTGTAACGGCCGCAGGCTGACTGACTCAACGCTATAGATCTCCCCTATTTATACTCAACTGCTAGTTTTTCCAAAGTCACGCCCCGTTTCACCAATGTGAGGAAAACTTTTTCAATCTACTTTTATAAAATAGATCATAATTTTTTATTAGAATAGGCAGCAACTTAAAAATATCTTAAATAAATCAATACATCTGTAATTGAAGTATAATATAACCCAAAAATATTTAAATATTCGGAATCTAAATAATTTAAAAAACAATTTGACAAAGTTATGTAAATTACACCAAAATGAAATCTAATTATTAAAACATCTCGTTTTTTTTTGTTTGTATAATATCTCTCACAACGAAGATTTAATTAATTTATAAGCATGCTATCAATGCGATGCCATTAAAAAGCTATGTAAATGAGCAATTTACAACTTAATGGCTAGCTATATCCATGAAACCCGCACACTAGAATTCCAAAAAAGTGAAACCGCCGCATGCATAATTACGCATGTTTTGTATTCTAGTCTCTGCATATGGAATAAATTACATTAAACGGTACGGCAGCGCGACGTATCTAATTAATGCAATTAAACATTTGTTTAGTAATCGCATGTGCACAAAAGTATACAAATACACACGTTGTATTCATGGCATTACACACGTCCAATTACATGTACGTTATTATATATTATTAGAACTGTAATAATACATGTAAAATATATCTGTGCACATGAACGTAGTGCAACTGTCGACGGCCGGACGGTCGTGAACGATCGCCGACGATGCTAAAAATTAATGACTGCATAATTAATTGATATACATATGGATATTTCCGCGCCGCTTGCCATATATCTTTCGATACACACACAGTATACACACGACACTATAGATAGCTAATATCCTTAAACAATACACGCACACCACAGGCTATAATAGAGATTAAATTTAATATTTTTTATTCTCGTCGCAAATTATTTCACCTTACTTCTCACTTCTCTCTTTCTCTCTCTCACACACTCATCTTGTAATTCCTTTTTTTATGTATGTCTATCTCCTGGGTATAATTAGCGCCTAGCTCTGAGGAAACCACGCATATTTGAGGTATAAGTAGATATATATTTAATGGCAAGCAGTCATTAATTAGAAACATGAAGGTAGTTTGTACGCTGGATGTTCATGTTCATTTACTAATAGATTTCGTCGTTGATTGCTGCGGCTGCGACGTGTATTATGGCTTTGTTGTCATTCTGGTGTGCGCTCGATGAGGCAGGCCTCTGCTGCCACTACTGCTGTCTTTACCAGAAAATAAATGGAGGCCGCGAGCGGCGCACCAGCTGAACCGGCGCACTCGTGTGTGCTGTCGTCGTCACGCATAATAAATAAAATCGATAGAGGCGGCATTGTGGGCAATTAAACACTCCACGCCGCTACATTAACGAACATAATGCGTTTATGAAGTTATCTCTACGTGTCAATCTAATCTATATTTGTAGCACCACTTTGCGAAACCAACGCGCACCATGCCAAACGATATAATACATTTATATACATAAATTGATATTAATTATAAATTGCGCTTTGATTAAAGTGCTACTTGTTAATATTATTGCACTTGTCAACAGATTAAAATTAAATGAAAAAAAGTGTTGTAGATACTACCGCAGTCTTTGGCGTGTTTAACGCAATGCTTGGTTTGTTGATACTTTAATTGCAATTATTGTTGTTTTTCCTACGATCGGGTGAAAAATGCCTACTTTGCACACCCATTAACGTGCGCAAGGTACGCGTAGATGCAGTTAACTTTAACCTACGTTGTCTGGTCACTCGCATGTGTACACCAGCTAGCGAAACTTACAGCCACCTACGATGTCAGTTAATGTGTCATCTCATTGACAGCTGTTTTCGTGGCGCGCGGGTTTTAATTATAATAGTTTATTACAAATAAATAAAATTTTTATCAATTATAGTCGATTGCAGGAAAAGTATTTCAGCGCTGGTTAATATTCAACTTTAACAATCGCTTTGGAATACGGCACTTTCAGCACTTATAACCAAACGCGTGCATTGGTGAGCGATGACACAATTTCTCCCGTTTTCTGCGTGTGTTTCTATTAATTACTATTAAGTGGTGTGGGAATATGCAAATGTGCACAACCTTATTAGTACTCCTCGCTGAGATCTACCCGTTGGAACCAAATTCGTGTCTCTATTTGGTTTCGTTTAGAAACTACAATGAGTTTTGCTTCGAAAAGTTAAATTTTTATCGATTTGAGACCTTCACTTTTGCACCAACCATACTATAACGACATCGAATATGAAAATTGTGCCTTAGTGGGATTGAATTGGAATAAATATCCTTTCATATGATGCTTATTTTAACTTCCTGCGGCTTTAAACAGCGTAGCTGTAGTATCGCAAATTGAGACAAGTTTTAACCTAAAACTTTAAGATGTATACTCATTTTAAAGCCGTAAAACACGTCAAAAAGAAAACAAATTCAAAGCGATTGTTTGTTTGAATTTATTTGACAAGAATTTGTTTTTGATTTATTCTCTTTTATCAATTTTGTTTTATCAAGTGACGGTGCATGATGAAAAATAATCAGTTTATTATTTTTCAAACTACATTTACATAACATATTATTAAATATAATTAAATAAATACATTTAACTCGAAAACTAAACAATATTATACAGACAAATTTGATTTGATTACGACAACAAGACACGTCATCCGTGGTGAAAAGCAAGCCGCACAGTTAATAAACAAACAGATCTATCAAAGCGCCGGGCCGACAGAAGCAGCAGAAGAAGTCGAAAAAAAGAACGTCTGGGACTACAATAAACAACAAGCGAGACAGACGACAACAAGAACGAGCGAATAATGAACGAGTTCAAGCCGCGAGACGAGTTCGTGGATTCCATGGAAGAGCAAAGCAAGCAACCGAGCGTGTCCAATTTGATGATCGTTTTACCGCGACTTGATTTCTTTGCCTTTTTCGAATAAGGCAATAAAAAGCAAACCGAGCTAAGGTCGGTATATTAATGCTTCATTCTTATTTTATTTTATCGTGTCGTTTTTTTTTTCCTTCTTCTTTATTTCATTTCGTAATATCGATTATCGTCGATTCGGAACACCTGCTTTGGAATTCGCTGCTTTTTTCTGCCAATATAGCGTTTCGTGATGAAAAAAGAAAGAAAGAAGAAAAACATATTATATTATCGTAAGTTTCAACAAGCGCACCTAACAATTCTCGTTGAGAATTTCAATTTGACATGTGCGACGACATATTTTCGAGTGAAATGTGTACAGAGTTTTAAAGTTCTGCGCAACTGAGCGCATTATTTGTTAAGGACTTGCAGGAGAGACACGACGCGATGCTTTAGACGTACGTATATATATATATACGTAAAGCAACATTAAGCGTAAGCAAGAGTGCAACAGCAAAAAGTGGAACACAATAAAGTACTTCAAGTTTAAACACGACGTCGTCCCGACTTCCAAGCAGTATATAATCCAATTTCTTGTGGAAGTGCAGAAGCTAGCTAGGTAAGGCCAAAGTAAGACAAATTGTATGTACATAGTGCATTTACAGTTTCCTTTAATATAGTGTTACTTAATAATTTATAAAGGCTGGAATGGCAAATGCTAGTAATCATACTTAAAATACATAATCGAAATTTTCTATTACAATGAGAGTTTTATTAGAAAAGTTTTATTTCAATGATACGTTACTACATAGATTGTAAATTACTGCGACCGACTGACAGCGCGATAGATATCTCCCTTATTTATACGAAAATGCTGCTGTATGTCAAGTCACGCCTACCAGTAGAGTGGGAGAAGGCAATAAGCGAACATACTACACAACACCGTTTACAGAATTAGTTTGAACTGCGTTATTTTACTAAGTATACGCCGTTATTACATTTATCGTTGAGATTCGAGCTTAATACAAAATCCCATTTTTTATTATATCACTATATTCACTTAAATCTCAATGTTAAGCTAAATTATTATTTCATTCCTTTCACACGCGTTCATACAGTTCAATAATAAATTGATACAAATTCCTTGAACTTATTTCCAACTGCAGTAGAATTGCTGCCGCCGTGCCGCAATTGAGAACATTAATAAATTCTTCTTTCTCGAGCACATTAATAAATTCTTTCCCAATAAAGTAAGCACCAAGCAAACCAAACAGCTGTTGGTAATTCAATTAATATAAATGGCAAAAAGCCACGCTAACAGCTTCATTCATTAAGTTTTTTTTTTTTCATTTTCTTCGCGAATTTTAAAATATGTTATTCTTATACAGTTAAATCTTGGCAACTACACATATCCAAAATGCCACACGCCAATAAAATCTAATTAAATCCAATCCGCAGCAAGTCGCCACATGCACATATCAATTAATGGAAATGCGAATGTAGAAAAGCTTTAATATACTTGTTAAACGCTTTAATGAATGTACTTACAAGTAGGTATATATTATAATATGTACTTGAACATGTAGATAAATGCTCGTATACCCAGCGGCGATATTAAGTTGAATCGCTTTAATCGTCAGCCTTTTTGATTGTTTCACAGTAATTATTTTTATTCATTATTGTTCTATGCAAATGAGTGTTAACGATCAACGCGGTTTCACTCTCCGAAGTCGTTCCGCGTGTTAATTGATATCAATTGTATTTGAATGAGCCGCGGCTGTCGGTTACTCAATAACAATAAATTTTATTTAAAAGATTACATACATACTTTGAGAATCAGCTACTACATCAACGATGAATTTCAATTTGCATTTGTAATTTTGCTTGGGAGTTTATTTCTTTTTTTCTACGAATGGTAATAACTCAATATAATAGCAAATAAGGACATGTAGGAAACGTGAAAAAATCGTTATTTTTGCCTTTTTGTAATCCCTAGAATATTGTGCTAATGCGATATTAGGTATTTACCTTCGTTGAAAAGTGAAATATTATTTTCTCTCCCTCTTATTTTATTAGAAAGTATAGTTTTTCAAAACTGGCTGCAAAAAATCACGGGATCTATCTACCCGAATTCGCTTTTTCTTTGCTTCTAATACGTAAAAATTAATTCTACATTGTGTTTTTTTTTATAGTTTAGAATTTATATGACAATTTAAAGATCGTTTCATTTTTACAAGTCAGATTGTTCTACGATGTACCAGTTCATCGCAAACCCAGCATAGCCAGTAAAAAGCAGCATCCAGGAGGCCGCCCATGGATGTAGCGATAATAGCAATATTTCTTAACAAGAAAAAAATGTTTGGAAGAAGTAAAAATGTTGCTATACAATATACAAAAAATCCAAAGAGTTTCCTTTATTTTTAAACCTCCATCGTAATTCAAACATAATTGTTGCTTTATAATCCGTCTATAAAAAGAAACAATTATATCAAAACGTAGTTAATATAAATAATTTAAATAGAAATCTATACAAATTGGCAAATGATCATAATGATTATACTTGCTAATGAATTTCACACGCATTTATAATCCAGCTTTATGGACATTATTTGTAAGAGCCAAGAGGAAAATCATTGGCATTTTGATTTATTATTAATTTCGTCGTGCATCTATTACAGTAAAGCAATAATTCTCAAATTACAACGCGCCGCATTGCTTTCAGTTGGCAATTCGAAATGTAATTTATCCGAGTATGATTTGTAAATAGAAATGCGCAAGAATAACGATATTGCAACTATTTACGATGCGCTTCCTGCATTTATTGCTGATGTAATCAATAGCTGAAGCTAAAAGGCAATTTAATCGTGATTTACAATCAAATTGTTAGAAGTGTGTGTGATAAACGTTAATTAAATGTAATTATCCTAGTAGGCAATAAATAAAATTTGCAAATATATTAGAATGGATTAATATGAGCCGTAAAAAAAAGGAGGATGCAAAAAGTTTTAAAATAAAATTAAAATGTATACAAAAGAGTGATAAGATCTTAAATTGATAAATGATCCTCATTCCCTTGATTTAAATATTCAAATCGTGCCATTCCCAGTCTCAGCTCCTATTAAATCTATACAATTTTAATTCGATTCGCATTTGCATCTTTCAGTGTCCCGAATCGCTTATTACGTGTCGCATCTTTTGCATAATAAATTTGGCGAAAAAGCCTGTCTGCTGCTGCTCCCCTTTTTCTTTTAAAGAAAAGTGGCAAGAAAAGTTCATCATGCCTACTGCCTTTTATGTTGCCAGGAAGGAAGAGAACACAAGGGTGATAGAATAAAGTGCATAGGGTGGTAGGTAGAAAGCTTTTCTTGAAAAAAAAAAACTTCAAGGCATCATCCTCATTTTCCTTCATGTCTTCTATCCTAACATTATCATTTCTATCACCATCTCCATCACTTCTTCTTTGCCAAAGAAGAACTAAGCTACAAACCCATAACGTAATATATATATGTGATAACGTAATACGGTAGCATTGGCTTCGCTTCGCTTCCGGTCTGGTCGCTTACAATCCGCTGAGTTAAACGATCAAGGAGGGAATTAAGGGCTTTTAATAATAGGGTGCTGCATACAGTGAATATATAGCACACATTCATGATATGACGTGTGCCGTACCTTCGTAGTCAGATATCAAAGAGCTAGAACACAACCCTAGTCTTAATTGGATTTATATCATCTAAGACCTGATTTTTAGGTCATAAAGGTTATGTAAGCCGTATAATATTATATTATAACAGCTTAAGGAATTTTTCCTTCTCACCCTCCATTACAAAATACTTCGGATAGAATTTTGCTAATAAATAATTTTGTTACGTGACTGAGAAAATTCGAAACAAAATTGTACTATACATGAGAAGGAATGTGCAGCACGTCACATAGGTAGGTCGGTTTCGAATTCCATTACTTGCTTGCTAGCTCGCTCGATATTATGCTACCCGTTCTACAATGAGTACAACAACACCACAATCGATATCCATCGACATTTCTACCATAATGCAGTCCACCAAATTCGGTTTCGGCCTCATCGTTCTGACTAATAGTTCATATCGACGTCAATGAGTATGTTTCGTTTTTTGTGTGATAGATAGATAGATTGCTAGTAGTTCATTCGAGTGAGAAAGGAATAGAGAAGCTAAGATTCTCTAGTAAATCGAGCAGAAATGCGGTCAGAGATTAATGATTCCATGGATTTACTAAAATGGTTTGAGCCGAGTCGAGGCATAAAGTAGAGTCGAGTTGGTTGGTGGATGATTCAGCACTCATTAATTTCTATCGACGCGATTCACTTTATGTTAGGGAGAAGAGAAGTTCGAGATCGTAATCATCGGTCTATAATTAGGGCAACGGAACGTATTTTATGAGTGGTGCCTCCTGAAGCATATCAGCAATCGAATCGCTTTTATCGGGCAATTGACAAAGATTTGGGACATAAAAGAGAACGAGATTCTGGACTGAATAAAGTTGTTACAGTTCTAACTGATTTACGTCATTTGCATTAACATTCGTTTATATAAAAAAAAAAAAGTAAATAAATGTAATGGTGTTGTTATTTTTTAATAGATACGGATAGGTAATAATAGGTTATTCCTGAAGAATAATAAGAAGGAAAGGAAAAGCAGGTTACTTCGAAAAATTGAAATTAACCCATTAGTAATCAACCGAGCTTGTCCATAACTCATAACTGACGCAACCAACGCCGCCGCCGCCGTTCGTAATGCATATGCTCCACCTACTCGCGCATGAACGGTTGTTCAAAGGGGTATACCTAAATATAAATAATAGTTGTTTTATGCGCGCTGGAGGTACTTACGTGCAAACGTAATCATCATAAATGTATATACTTCTTAAACCACATTAGCTAGGTGCACATGCTTGTAAATAAGTCTATGAACTCGTATAACAGATATATCCAAACTATAATAATTTACGTCGAGAAATATGAAATACATACATAAATTCAGCTTGAAAATACAGGTATAAATGAATAGAAGAGTTAGTAAGAACAGAGGTGTGAGAAACTCACGGTCTGCAGGATATTTTCCTCAGGATAAAATTGGGGGATTTCCAAATTAATATTAGACCGAAAAATATAAAAATCACTGTTTTCTCCTGATAATTGTAGATAATTCTCTCAGAAAAGAAAATTCCCAATCGGAAATTTCAGTAAGTTATACCTTTTTTTCACATACTATCTATATAAGTATTCAGAAGAATTCAAATACAATATCCGAAAAGATGCAAACGCCATAGCTATCTAGGTAAATAAGTTATAGCAAAAGCTCTACATACATCATAGAAAGAAAGCATTTCCACCGAGTTATTAAATTGATCTATATACGCGTGTGTAGTCCATTCCTCCTCGTAGATTATTTACAACTCCTAATGATTTTCCAAGTTGAACTATGAGCCCACATTATAGATGAGGAAGCCCAGCCCGGCGAACCATTAAAAGTTTTGTTGGGACTTGTAGTAGAAGCCAACCACAACAATGCACGATGGCGATATATGTACTTATAAAGGAGAATGTGTAATACATATTTATTTTATTCATTCGAAACGATGCTTATCTGGGAAATAATACACCTCGCATAGCCAGTGAATTAGGTATTTCATTCGTGTATTTACATACTTGCTGTTGCTACTTTTCGTGTCTACCTTTCAGCAACGCTTTAGTTATTCAAACGAATACTAACATCTATCAAATATTTATTTACTTCGTCGGTTTGATACGATAGAATATGAAACGATAATAGGATAGATATGTTGTATATAAAAGCAATATTAATAATTGCATATCTGATCATAGTCTTCTATTGCCATAGTAGTAGTTTTTTTATTGAGATTAATGTGCGGTGTATAATTTTGTTATTAGATCGTTAAATTTTGGTTTATTGATTATATACTGGTATTAAATGGTTGCATAGAGATATAAATTTCAATTTATAATTCGATTTTGTACGATTTAATCAATAAATAAACGTGATTAATATTAATTCTATATAAAACATAATTTTAAATATATAATTATGAAGTTCGTATGGAAATTATCTTGAAAAATAATATATTATTGGACGAGTGCATAATGAGGTGTAATAATCACGAAGGCGAAAGTGACTCAACGAGCCGAAGGAAAGTGGCGTGAACGTTCGAGGGATTACTCCTTTACGCACGAGTGAAACAAACAAATTACATTATTGATAATGACAGATAATCCCAACGATGAGCACCCACATTGCGTCGAGCGAGTCGCGCAGGGTACATTTGACAATAGCCTGCAGGAGTCGTATCAAAACTTCGATTGAGATGTTGCGACTTGTTGTTTTTATTAATAATGAATAATTGAATAATGCGCATCAAACACCAGTTTGGCCTTTACTCATTCGTAAATTAGATTCAGAGTATCAATAATCTCATAAACACCCACACACCTCGAAATAAAAATTTTATTTATATTTGTATCAGCGTTAATCCGAAAAGAATTTTCTTGCCAGCACCCTCTCAAAGAAATAAACATTAACGTAAATCTATCAAAGTCCCAATCCACACAGCTTACAATGCTTGGCCGACCACTTAACATACCCCAAACCTAAGTGTTATAGAGCTCGCAGGCCGCAAAAATATTTATGGCGCGCCGCGGGTTGGTCGAGCCTGATCGAACCTGTTGTATAACGAGAGCGACTTTATAAGAAAGTTGTTGATAAATGCCATAGACAAAAAACGATGACGGACAAAAGGGATACAGGAGCTGGAGGAATTACTCCGGGTGGGGTCGAAGCGAATTTATTATATGAAATTACATATGAAATTAATTACTATTTCGTGTGACTTATACATGATTGACAAATTTTGCAACACGGCAAACCATAGATGCTTAGGGCCCCGACGAAACCGAATGCGCCTCTGGAGTGAAGACAGCCATAACACAATAATAAGAATATATAAATTATATACATACATTGAACGTAATTTTTAAATATTTTACTTTATAACTCAGTTACGAAATCAATTGTACAAGCGTTTCTTAGTTATTTATTAAATGCATCATTCAAATAAATAATTTCTATTAATAATAATGAAACTTTTTCAAGATCTATACATTCATGTCAATGCAGCAATTAGCAAAGATTAATATTAACATCGACAACGCAAGTTAATTAACTTCATTAACAATTATAAATAATTTAGGTCGATGCATCTCAACGTACACAGGCTGGAAGATGCAATCAGCCGACGAGTGGATGGATTATACAACGAAACAATGAACGCATTTAGTAATTTCAAATTACGAGAGTGCATTGTGTTTAATTAATAACAAATTATCACGTCGTCTATGGATACTCGCTCAAACAGATAGACAGAGATAGAGCAACATACGTAACCTGTACTATGCAAACTCAATCGAAGCAAACTGAGAATATGAAAAAAGAGTGAGAGCGAGAGGGGGAGGGGACTATAAATTATTATAATATATAATAAACATTCCAACGCTCGGATACAATCTGACATTTATTTAACTATTTAATTATTGTTTAACTTAACATTTACAGTCATTCGCGCGGCTTAATATTTTAATAAACAGCACGACGATTAAACAATTGATTACTTTAACAATAAAATAGTGTTTGTTAATTGCTGATGTATTCGGTAAATAACGATAAAAGCGTATTTCATCATATTTACACAGTTATTTAATTACTTCTAAATAATTAACGATAAAGAAACGTTATTTGTGTTCATTTCATCAAGTCAATATGCCAACATTTGTATTATATTGGTGTCTCTTGCGTATTTTAGGCTCGTGCATGTCCGCAAATCAGGTACAAAAAGCATAAATAATATGCTTATAATTACGCTTATTATCGATTCCAACTGAAATCACTATAATTACTTTAGTTGTGTATTAATATCACATTGGTGATGGTTGTTATTAAACGTATTACGATTGTAAGACTCGTTTACAATAATAATACAATAATGTGTCATTAGTTATAATTAAATTGCAACAGTATACACAAGTAGTAACAATGTAATTAATATTATCAGCGTGGTTGTTATATGTTTGACTTGATGTTTTTCAGACACTAGTCATTGATTTTAATAAGGGTTTTATAGCAGATGAATATTAAAGTGGCGTCAAGTTGACGAGATGCTGAATGTCTGAATGTTGATGTGTTTATAAACTCCAGTTGATTTGTATAGAATGCAATAAATTGGATAGCATTAGAGCCGGATTAGGAAATAAAGGAAGGCACAAACGTAAATTTCCAATTTGATCTCTTTGCTACATTACGATTTTCTCTATTGGAATGAATTATTTCACCAAAAATTTCTTACTTTTTTGATTCCTAAACTTATTTCCAAAAACACAGAAGTAAATAATTAATTTTTCTTTTAGCAAATCGAACTTTATTTCGAAATAGTGCTGCATGCAGAATTCCATAACGTAAAATGAAAAAACTACTATTTAACGTGCATTTGATATGACTGTTGTAGGTCTACACTGATTTAATTGTAGTTTGGAATTTTACGCATCTAGTTGCGTTAAGGTTGTTGCAACGAGTACGAGTAGGTTTGCGATCGCGAGTGCAACAAAACAAGCAAAAGTAAAACACGCACGCACGAGATTTGTACAATACTTTATGCACCTTCAAAAACATCACATTACTTAATTTTTAACAACGGCTAACGTGGCGCAAATACTGTTGGAAGCCGCCTATCGGCGCAGATTTGACACTCAACTATCCGCCAAACGAACAGAGACGATTATAGACAAAAATTACAGACACACCAGCCACGTTCTGAATTATAAAAGGTCTTGAACATAATTAATCCAAAATATGAATATTATGACCAAGTAAAATTAAAATAACAAACAAAGAAAAATCAAAACAAAATAATCAAAAAGTTTATAAACCATAAAACTGCGAGAAACGTCGTAATAACGCAGGAAAAACGTGTAGACATGCAAATCACCTGCACCGAGAATAAATTTTATAAGCTAAGCAAATTTGAATAATTACAAGCAAAGACCACTATACCCACAACGCAAAACGACCGTGCACATTTGCACTTTCGCACTCGTATAATTTAACGTCGCATCCATATTTGATTACGCATTGGCGAAATGTAAATGCATATAAAGTACAATAAAGCCCATCATTCACACAG
>JARJDU010021196.1:0-12675 GCA_030264695.1 Lissagria laeviuscula | reverse complement strand
CGTTGCTAGCAAAGTTGAAAGTATCTTGTAATGTGGAACATAAGTTGTGTTTATTTACGTATCTTTCCTGCACAAGCCGACGGAAGGCGACAATCGACGGTGAAATATTCCGTGATTAACTGTTAAATAATTCATAGCAAATTAAAGTTTTCTGATATCATCAATATATCATCTGGATGTGTATGAAATGGTGAATACTTTGATACTAGACTTGATAAATTTGATAGAGGTGGTACATAGAATCCAGTAAATAACGTATTCAAGTGAAATTATATTGCTAATGTCGATGCGCAATCTCTGTCCTGCAAGCGGACGAGTAGTCAGCTGTGTGAGAAGTATGGCGAGAAAATTGAGTTTGATTTTTAACGCAAAGTAAAGAGGGCGCTGATGCCCGAAATTTTAATAAAACTTTGAAAAGCTATATCTCCTGAACCAAACAGGATAGATAAAAACTAATTGCAGATTTAGATTCAGGAGAATTGGCATTAGCAGAGAAGTCGAGAAATATTTTAAAACTTTAAGATTTTTTTAAAACTTTGTTTTTAGGAGCAGTTTTGACTATTTTGTAAAGTGCTGAGGTAATTGAGATCCATATCATTATAAAAGGAATTTAATTGGCTTTATAATAATGTTAAATTCATTAACATGTGATTCTTAGTTCCAGAGTTATTTTTGATTGTATAACTAAAAACATGTCAAAAAAAAAATGTAAACAAACCTTTTGAGCTTTAATTTATGTCTTTTCCTAAAGGTTTGAAAGGTACTTTTAAAGTCTATCTTTAAGACAATTTAAGACCTTTCTAATGAGGCGCATTAGGTTTATTTAGGTTTATTAGTTTTGAAGTTATGAGCGTTTAAATGTTAAAAAACAAGAAAAGAAAATTAAATTTTGTTTTTAGAGGCAGTTTTGACTAATTTATATAAAGCTGAAGTAATTGAGATGCATATCGTTTTAAAGAAATTTAATTGGCTTTTTAACAATGTTAAATTCATTAACATGGAATAATAAGTTCCAGCGTTATGCTGGATTGTATAATTAAAAACATATTAGAAAAAAAAAAAATTAACTTTTTGAGCCTTAATTAAAGTCTTTTCCTAAAGGTTTGAAGAGTAATTCTAAACTTTATCTTAAAGAGAAATTAATGACCTTTTTTACAAAGCACATAAGTTTTTTTTGGAATAATTAGTTTTAAGGTTATGAGCGCTCAAATCATAAAAAACAAAAATAAACAATTTTTTTAGTTTTTAATTTAAGATTTTTTGTAATATTTTGAAGGTCATACTAAACTTTATCTTATTGAGAATTTAAAGATCTTTATAAATATGTATATAAGGTTCCTGGGAGATTATTAGTTTAGAAGTTATTAGCAAATAAACCCAAAATACACTAAAAAACAAAATTTGACCTTCATTTTTGCTCTTTTCCGGTAGGTTTGGAGAGTAATTCTAAACTCTATTTTAAGAAAATTGAACTACCTTTATAATAAGGTGCATTTGGTTCATGTGAGATAGTTTCAAAGTTATGAGCGTTGAAATGTTAAAAAGCTTTTATAAACTATTTTTAGCTCTTGATTTGGGATTTTTTGTAGGGTTTTGAAGGTCATACTAAACTCTATCCTATATGAAATTTGAGGATCTTTATAAATATGTATATTAGGTTCCCGTGGGATTATTAGTTCAGGTTCTGATGTGATACAGAACACAGCTGATATGACGCAGCCGACGAATCCTGCTAAATGTTGAACGATAGGTTCTAAGCAGTGCAGTGCTTTATTTAATGAAATTCTGGTGTCAAGTGTCAACCTTTTAGATCAGTATTCTATACGCCTTTATTAGGTGGCATTGGAACTTGTTTTGAGTCGCGTGCGATATGTAGATTTCCACTGCCGTTACAAGACTGTTTTTATTACATAATTCTACTTCTCATTTTTCACAACTCACCCTCCATCCGTATGGTGGTGGTGACCTCACATTTGCATCTTAAAACTAAATACATATATACATTCATAGAATCTCTTCGTAAGTGTGTGAAAGAGGAGACATATAGAAAAGAGACATAAAGATTTACTCAAATTAATGATTGTCATATTGTATTTTAAAAGATTTTACTTTCTATAATTTTTACATGAGTATTTTTACAATTTACTTTACATAATTCAATAAAATATAATATATACAAGCAAGTGATATACGCTATAAACTGACTTTGTTTTATTGAAAAGTCAGTAGGTATGCCCATTTATCCCGGTACTGCTATATATAATAAACATTAATTTATTTCAGTCAATAATTTATCACTACCTTCCCTTCAATATTCGGTTACATCTATTATGTTTATATTTAATCTCTGTTAACTCTTTTAATCATTTGCTTCAGAGTCAAATATCCCAAATAACTAGCAGATATATAAATAACTATCAAATGGAGTAAATCAACATAATATGGATGTTCGTTCATGCTAAATTCTTCTAAAATTGACTGCACATTGTAATGGCAATATTCCGACAAACATTCAATACTACCACGATTATTTCCATAAATCGATTGCATAAGAGCATGCATGATATATCTTTGATAAGAAGTGAATGAAAGGAGCGAAGCTAGTTGTGATTGACTGATAACAACTAGGAATCCATTAAGAAGCACAAAGTAGGCTGTGATCACACCAGCGATAAATGTCCCGTTCTGAAACAAATATAACACGTATTGCACAATATTATAAAGTATGTTATTTTAAGTGCGGTCCACACACTCAAACCTTCCATTACTCAATCTTGCTTTCAGTTTTTATACATTGATAGGTTTGAGGTGCAAATAATTTTATTGAATTTTTTTTTTATGAGGTTTTTCATGAGTTAATTTTTTTAATGACAGTGTCACGAGTAGTTTTCTTGTTCTCTTCCTTAAAATGTTCAACTAGAACGATAATAACTGAGTTTTCCTTGTCTCTGTCGCTGTAGTCCTTGTTCTTTACTTTCCACAAGCAAATAAAGAAATGATATTGATCTATGAATTCCTGACTGAATTTACGAAGATGATTAGTTGAATAGGAACAAGGTGGGCGTAGTAGACAAACTTGGATTACTATTTTACATCCTGAGATAAATGACCGACTATTTACAATTTTACTATGTCAATTCTCAATGGAAAGTAGCTTCGGAGACATTATGTTAACATTATGCGATGTAAAGAGCTGTGGAGAATGATGATGATCTTTAAATACTTTTCCTAATATATTACTTACACTTGCTTTGAAACAGGTTCCAATAATTTGTCCAATGGTATCCCCAATTATATTCAGCATAACTGCGGCTACAAAAAACATCAGATATCTTTGTAGTTCGAATGGCTGGCTACTCATTGTATATGAAATAATTGTGAATATCAGAGCATATATAATCTGTAAGATGCAATTATCATAATTATAAATTGAGTTAGATAGATATTAAATATATATTATACCTGTTGAGGGATGCTGCTAGCCATATACATGGCATAATAGGTTCGTAGACAATACCAATTATTGAAATTTTCTATTCTTACAAATAATACTTCTGCTGGCACTATAAATACATTCCAATTAAACTGATTGTTCTTCATTTTTTTTTTGTAATATCTAATCTACATACACTTTAATACAGCTGGTACCATTGATGTATATCCCATGTAAATTACAGCAACACACAAATATCCCACATTGTTCACAATCGTTGCAGCATCATTTCCAACTCCTTGATAGAAAACTCCAATAAAGAATCCCACCATCATATGGATTACTATTTTCAAATAAAAAAGGGTCTAAAACAATCCAAAAAGAAAATGATTAAATCCAAATCGATCTAATTACAACTACAACAAAAAATAATTTTATAATTGCATTCTTCCGTTGGTAATAATGTAACTCATTTTAATTCATCATAAATCATAATCTAAACGATTCCACCACATTACATATACCTATACTCCATAATGTTCATAAATTAACAACGATCCAATTACAAAATTGATATGTTACACATTAATAATATCTTAATACAATAAGGTTTGCAATCAAATAATCACAGACTAATTTTCTTTAGAACAAATGAATATTTGTTAAAGAATCTACTACAATTGCATCCTTAGTTTTCGGCGTAGCGTAAAGAAACCCAGCACTTTCCCCAGAAGAATATGCCCGATGAGAAATAGAAGATCGTAGTTATAATTTCTTTTATCCATTCCCAGTTCTACAAGCAGCGTGCTTGGTGATTTAATGTGGCAATAGCTGACATCATCAGGACATGGAAGGTGTCCTCGACCATCGTACATTGCTTCAACACACGCTTCCATTCCGTAAGCAAGATAAGATATGTACGACAGACCGTACATTATTTTCGACATATGAGTGAATAGCATGAGGAATCCTGCCACTACAAGAAAGAAAGCTATCATGATGGCTCCCAAAAACGTACCATTCTGTAAAGAAATGGAAATTGAATATTTTAGAGCACTCGTTTTAAACCACAATCGTGATCTAATAATTTATCAAAGAGATTACGTACAACTGGGTTAACTGATGTACCTAGGACAACGCCAATTGACTCGGCGGTCAAGGTAGATAAAACCATGATTAAAGTATACATTCCAAATCTGGACAATTCTGAACTTTGGCCGGAAATAAAGTAGGAGGAAACTGTATAAATTGTAGCAAATACTACCTGAAATTTAAAGAATTATATAGATATATTTACATTATATATTATCATATTATTACCTGTACTGGCAAATGTACAACAATAAATGACATGTAGTAGGTTCTTAGTTTGTACCAATTGTTGAAATTTTCCTTCTTCAGAACGTTAACTTCTGAAGGTACTAAAACAAATATATTTTGATGTTGATAAAGAAAAACTATAGAAGTCCTCATGATATGCGAGGAAGAAGAAGGCTGAAGAATAAGAACGAATTTGGAGTTAAACAACATAATTGAATGAAGAAATATTGAAGGTCACATTACAGCGGAGGCACTCGCAAATGAAGGTGCAAACAATCTTTTTATCGGACCAACATGTTTGTGTTGAACGTAATATACTCTTTTTTAAACTGTATTTAGATAAGAGATTATGATAAGTAAGTAAGTTCCGATCCAAAGACTGTTTGAACGGTTCAAAGCGGATTTAAGGTAATCTGAGTTTAGAAATTAAATGCGCACCGATTCCAGAACTAGCTATTCCCAGTGTGCTCGAAATAACCTAATAGCAGTGGTTTTTAACTGGTGCACTGAGATAAAAATTGAAAATTCGTAAAAAAAATTAATTTGAATATGGATTCAATTATGACGCCATTTAAAACAAAAATGGACACTAGGATGCAATGCGCCACTGTTAGGCTACCACTGGCCTAAACAGATGTTTTAATTGATATCGTTGGGCTCTGTTTTAGGCAAGTTTTTGAACGAAGAATTGGTATTTTCGGAGATCTTACGGATGTTCACTACCTTTTTATTTACGTTCTTTGCAGATTCCAGGGGGGACTCTTATTTGTTATATGAGATGGCAAATACTTACATTTAACAACAGCGGGCATCATTGTTGTATAACTTAAGTACGCCATCGAGATAATAAAATATCCAATGTTTTTCATAGTTTTTGATGCATCGTTTCCATAATCCAGGTATAATAAACCAATGAAAATGCCCACAAGAATGTGTAGTATCAATCGTAGATGTAAAATGGTCTGAAAATGACAGTCTACATCAAAATATGAAGAGTATATTAATAGAATAATCGTTTTATATGTTGTTGAAGGTAAGTATAACATGAGGAAGTTTAAATAAAATGAATGTAAAGTATTTGTTTCATGTTGTAAACTTATTAGAATATACATAGTATATAGTATAGATTACAATTACAAAATTTATTCTGTAACATATACTGTTGTTTGGTTTCATGTAGTTTATATTGTGGCATTTTTCGCTCGTGTATTGCATGTATTTACAAAAGTGTGAGCAATTCCCAGCCACTCACCCCTCTCTAAAGATGCGTGAGTTTTAAGCCATTTGGCCACCATCAATACATTTGGATTTTAAATCTAAACAGTTTAGCTGAAATATGTTACGATGTCTACCAGCGTACCATTCACATCCCGATAATTTTTTATTCCATTAGTTAAGAAGATAGAAAATTGAAAGAAAGATGTGCATGATATATAGATATAAATAAACTGATGCTAGTAATTATTTAAGTTATTAAATATTTATATATTGTTTTATGCTTACCTTAGAGTATATTGTTAAGTAGTCACATGCAATTTTTGTTGTTTTTAAATACGAAGTATTATTACAAATTTCAAAAGAAGTTGATTAATTTAAGCAGATTATATTACATTTATTAGTAATAAAAATAAATTTCACTTAACTATTAAGTAGAAAAAAGTACACCCAAAGTTTATAAAAGCATAGAAATAAAATTGATGTAATACGAAAATACTGTTTTAGTTACGACAAAAAACGCAATAAAGTTTTCTTAAAATTTTTGGTTGGTTTGAATAAATATTTTGATATAATTTAAATAATAATTGTATAAAAACTTCAAATAATACCCATAAAATAGGATATATTGATATCCTGTTTAAATATAGTAGGAATGCAAAAAAGCAGCCAACAGGCAATAAAATAAATTGTAAATATTCATACAAATAATTTCACATATAAATAAATCTATTTAGATCTAGTCAAATTATTGGTATTCTTTTTCAAGCAATGCAATCAAGACATAATTTCAATAGTTCTATGATATCATAAATTTTCACTTTGACCGAGTTTTTCCATTTCAAGAATAGTTTATATTCATCTAGTATAGCAAGAAAAACACAATATTAAGGAGGTAGTACTCTAAATCGCTGCCAGTAGAAAGAAATTTTATTCAAGAGGCTCATCTACCCGACGAACTGTTTCTCCGGTTGGTCCGCGAATGCCGCGTATGTTTTAAGTAAAGAACAGCAATACAATGTTGGATTTTGATGACTATGGCCTGAGTAAATAAGACAAAAATTTTGGCTCGTGGCTGATTATTGAGTATTTGATATTTTTGCAAAATTCAAAAATACATTATTATGCGACAAATAATATACGGCCTATACCAGTTTGGAGGTAAATGAGCTTCTTAAAGAATCTTCGCATTAGGTCATACCGAATATCTCCGCCAAATTTCATCAAAATCGAAGAAGATAAACTAAACTATATAATTAGCTTGTGAAGAAATTACTTCAAATTACAATAACAAATTTCTTCGTCATATTGTGCCTGTCCTGATAGTCATGTAACTAGATATATTAGTCATAATATATACAAGTACAAAGAGTTAGATATATTTTTGCTATGACGGTGGAATTTCAAGAAAATATTGCAAACCCGACCGTTTAGATTAATAATATTAATAATTAGTAATAGTATTAATATTAGTATTCAAATAGTAAGAAAAGTTTAATTGGAAAATCGGCAAAAAGGATATACGTATATACATATATAACAGTTTCAAATAATTTAAATAATTATTAACCAATGTTATATTTAAATTATCACCTGAGAAATAATAAAAACGTGAACTTACCCAATCTCTATATAACTGAAGCATATTTCGGACTAAAAGTACTCGAAACCTGTAGAACTCCGACGGTTGTTGAACTAAAACCATCGTTCTATCTTCACTGTGAAGAATATTGCTTTTAGAAGGTGGTTCAATCGCATAATCTACTGTGAAAATAGCAAATCAAGTAGATTAATTAAACAATCATATAATTCGTGGTATAATTATACCACTTATTAATCATTACTCAGATATTGAACATAATTATGAATATATATGTTTCATAAAAACATTAGACCGCAATTAAGTTAGTAATTGAAATTAAGAAAAAAATGCAATTAAATAAATTATCCATATTTGTAGCTATTATAGCATGAATTAAATGGGTTGCTGTCATTTCAATAAATAATTGCTATGACGGAATACACGTTTCACGTGTATATTCATTAAACATCTGATTAATTACTTTTGTCGGGTTGTGTTGGCACTCGCCAGTTGCTATCCCGTGTCACTTTAGCTAAATCATCATTGAAATCACCGTACTCTTGGTTGGCTACTTCTATTACTGCAAAATCAAAATTGATAACATTAGAACATTAGTAACATTAGAAATCGAATAGTACATTTATATAACTATTAAATATTAATAATTTTAAATAAATTATGTATCGTGATTAAATGTAATTTAACTAATAAATTATTCGTTTTTTATTGTTGTTAAATTTATGCAAAAGTTTTATATTACTATTATGAATAATAAATTAATAACCATGGTACATTTTTATGACATAATAGTTATATTTGAATGTTCGTTATTGTTTGAATATTAGTGAAAACATCGCATAGCAAATAGCGTATACAAACAATCTTATGCATATTAATTCACTGAAGTGGAATAAAATTAGATTAAATTATAAATTTTTGTTTATCTAAATATGTTGATGAAACCTTGCATAACGAACCCTAAACAAGCGTTGGTTTAAAGTAATTAAAGAAACGTGTCATTTAGAAGAACTTAAATTTTATACATTTTCTGCCTTAAAACGATTGATTAGACCATGGAAAAGGTGTCCTAAAAATGACTCCCACCTTGGCATGAAATAAGCTTTGCTCAGGAATTGTTGCCGAATGGTATTTTAAGTATAGAGATAAAACGGATATTGTTGATCAAATTGAATCCCATCGCAGGTTAGGTATAGATATATATGTGCATATACATATACACTCGTCTCGGTTTAACGGACTAATAGGGGACGACCCTTATTCGTTAAATCGAAAATCTATGCATTCATATACTATGAAGATCATGAAGTTGCCTACGTGCATACATGCAGATGTCGGTACATGCATGAGCTGTTCACAAAGAGCTTGACAATTAAACATGGAATTTCAATTGACTTAACCGATTTAATTAAAATTCTTAGTCGTTTTGCTCATCATAAGATCACAATTAGAATAACTTACAATGGTCGGCAGGATTGTGATATTTCGGACAATCCAATCCAACAGCGGAAAGGAACGGCACCGTGTTCAAGGAAGTGCCTTGATATAAGCATTGTCCTGCAGCAAGAAGAAACACGTGGTCGAACATCTCAAAAATCGACGCGCTCGGCTGATGGATCGTACATATTATTGTACGGCCATCATGTGCTAATTTTTTTAGCACCGATATACACTGGTAGGATGACAGGCTGTCTAATCCACTGCAATAACAAAACAAACGTCAATTTTATGTGCATGAATTCAATAGAACAGGGCATGTCTTTTACGTTGTTGGTTCGTCCAGAAACATGATCGGAGGATTGTCGATAAGTTCCAACGCGATGGATAAACGTTTTCGTTGGCCTCCTGAAATGCGATTGCAACGTGTATGCGTTGCTCCTGATAGACCAAGAGTTTCCAAAATTGAGGAGACCTATGACGAAGAAGTAATAATTTCATTTGTTTTTTCTTTAAGAGATACATGTAATTTTAATATTTTAATCGCAATATTATTAGATAATAACAAATTACCAGCCAATGGCGGGAATCTTCTGGTATAGAAGTTCCGAGCTTTAGTTTTGCAGCAAACATCATAGTCTCCCAGACGGTGAACAGCGGGCAAATGTTATCGTCCTGCATGATATAACACGTGTCCTTGTTATATGTCACTTTGTCTGAGGCTTTCTCTTCTTGACCGCTGCAGCGTATGATACCAGTCGTTCCGTTTTTTCTGCAATTGCATAAATCATGATAATTTAGAGAATAAAAAGAAAGATGGCGGAAGAGAGAATGATAGTTCGATGTAATTAGTCTATTGACGCATTCGGAGAATTTAACTAGATGAAAGTGTATAATGAATAACAAAAACAGTTCCAATTAAAAAAAAATTGTTCAATTATATAACTTTTAAGTATTAATTTTGTGTAAGAATACATTGTTGAAACATTAATTTATGCAAATTAATTCATAAAAAATTACAATGACGCACATCCGAAATATAATAATAAACTAATGAAATGACAGTTTACTTTTAAATATAATATTAATTGAGGTAATATAAATTATGTATGATATGATGAAACATTTTGGTTTCATGCTACAATAATCAAAATAATATTAATAATTAATAATAATTTAAATATTTTAATCAAAGTGTTTTATTTATCTAGTGCGCAGTGCAGTGTAAGAATAACAAGAACGAAGGTCACCAAACGAGCTGAAGTCGTTTAATGGACTAATACATCTTTACTCCCCAATGTTGTTAACAAGAAAATGCCATACACTCTTTAGGCTAATTTAGAGTTCAGTTTTGGATTTTTGATATGTTGGCAAATGTTCTATTTCTTTTCGGTGAAGCCGAAAAAATCGAAATCAAGTTAACTATTTTCAAAAAAGTGCGTTTATGCGAAAACCAACCTCACTTGTTCGTTTAACGAACAAGGATCGTCTCCTATTAATCCGTTAAACCGAGGCATCAGTGTGTATATATTTAAACAACAAATTATTTAATTTAATTTATAATTGAAAGCAATTTTGTATTATTGATTGACTTCTTATAACATTAGATTTATGAAAAGTTGCTTACTGAAAGCCGGAGAGAATGTTTAGAAGCGATGATTTTCCGGCACCGGACGGACCCATGATTGCTGTCAATTCACCAGATTTGAACATGCCGGATAATCCAGATAGAATTTGTTTTCTCCCTGCAAAATAATAAAATTATATACAAACTTGGTATAATTAAACAATTACAGATTATTATATTCATTTCCCAATTATCATAATAAATATACCTAATTCTGATTAAAATACAAAAAATAATAATATCTTCAAAATGATTAGGTTTTGATAGATAGCCCAGACAATCTTCCTTGGACTTTTTTAAAATCTATCGATTCTTTCAACTCTCATAATATCTAGCATATCTAGCATAAATTCAGACTATTTATATATATACTGGAACTACATTAAAGTCCACACCGCACGTGATCAAAGTTGAAATGCATCAGGCAGTTAAAATTATGAAGAAATAGCTAATATAACCACAGCGCCAAATACTGATCGCTTAGTAACAAATATCAATGTTGCTGATTTCTATTTAGATAGCAATTCAAAATTTCGGGCATAAATTAAAACCATGTATAATTTTACGCCTGCTCGATCCCGCCAAGCGGGCGTGACCCCAGCGAATTCGGAATCCTTTTAGTCAGCCTACCTCTCAGAAATGACAGAATTTCCACAATAATAATTTATTCATTCATTGTTATTTATTTTAATTTCCATATTATAATAAAAAATGAAAAAACAAACTGAAGCGGATCCTCCTGACGTTGATTAGAAACCCTCAATTTAATTTTCTACGTACCCACTGAATAATTCCGGAAACTCTCTTTGAAACCACTGTTCTAGAACAATCATTTGTTCCTTTGTTATTTTTGTTATTACATGGTTTTTCTCTCATGCTTTTGTCCGAAAAACAATGAATTAGCTAACGGAATAAAATTAATTCATAAAAGTTTGTACGTTTTTAATCATATAAGTTACATTATACTGAATAAATTTAATAAGTATCTGTATCTATATACACAGTAGTGTTCATATTCAGGCATAATTAATTGCAGCCCACCATACGATATAGAATTACATAAGATGAATTCGCTTATTGTAGAGTGATAGTTGATACAAGTTAGTATTTCTTTTATAATTGAAAAGGTAACTAACTAACTCACAACTTTACAGGTGTTTTTCTGCTTCGCGAATAGCTCGCATGCGCGATGCACTTTTGAAAGTTATGTAGGAATTTGCCTACTTAGATATAAAGTCGCATCCACAAACATATTAATTTTCTAGCTACATAATAACTATCTTTTTCCTCTTCTTTTCCTTCTTCTTCATCTCCTCGCAATATTTTCCAATCATCTTCTAACATAGTATAAGATGCAGCCTTTTCCAATGAATCTAACTATCTCAATAATATTTTTTTAAATTGCAATTATTAATTATCTCTATAAACATACTAACATTTTCCAGTAGTTTCTGCATTAAACTTTAGAATCGCTGTTCATAACAATCAACGCTTACAGGCATGTGTTTACTGCGAAACTAGGAGATAGCAGAAAATAAAATATAAAATTATATATACATATATATATTTATATGAACGCATGTGCGATCACGCAATGTAACAAAGTTGCGGGTTACAGAGTGTCTATGTTCATAGATATTGGCATAATCAGCAGTTGGTACGTAATATCACATGTAACTTGTCCGAATGCACCAACTGTCTAATTTATAGTACGTACTAATAATTACGTAATAAGTAGGTACCCGGCGTATAATGTCAAAGGAGTGTATAGGCTCGTGCACAATTTGCTCGAAATTTTTAATTCAGCTTGTAAGTATAAGAACCAAGTTAGGAAAATGTTTGGAAATGTCAATTTATGAGATTTGATATTTGTGCTCGAAGACGTCGAAATTTTGCACAAATTGTCTATAACATATATAAGAAATTGTGAAATTAGAAAATCATGAATTTATGCTCATACGTTAACAAAAGAGAAGAAAAAGAATATGTGTACTTAAGCAAAGAATAAATTCGAATATCATATCATATTAGAATATCATCACA
>JARJDU010021184.1:0-11330 GCA_030264695.1 Lissagria laeviuscula | reverse complement strand
TAATTATTAACAATTGATAGATACGCGGTCTGTTTGACTCGTTTTGCTTGATTTAACTGTAAATTATTGAAACAAGTGAGCGGTGTAAGAGCAAAATGTGAAAGTCCGGCACAACGAGAACGTGCAATAGTTGTGATTCTGGCTATGTGAAGTGCCTTAAAAACGGACATTTAGGGCGCATGCCACGCTGGCAGTCCGCATAAAACAAAGGAAAATTTGAATCAATATTAAATATATCCTGTTGGGTTTATGTTATATTCAAAAATTACAACATTTTCAGTTATATTTATTTTAATTATTTTAATTCAATGTGGTAAGTTTTACTAACCTGCAATCTTTAGGCTGATGAAATGTGTCTTAATAATATAGGCAACTAAAATTACTGAGATTTATGTATTTCTGTCCATAAATATTTAGATAAAACTTTAGTTACTTTATTTACTGTTTTAGAACATTTTTGTATAATATAAAATATTTTTAAGGTTTTTATTTTTACATAAAGTAGAAAAACAATTTTTATTAATTTTTTTAGTCAGGCAGGATTTATTTTCAACTTGAAAGTTTGGGAACCGAGTGTACATTGCTTTTATATATGCGCCTAGTTATAGGCAACTAAAACTACATATCTTATGTACTTTTTGGCCATATATTTTAAGAAAACTACATACTTATTTGTGCTGGATTATATTTGTGAAATGCAATATAATTAGAAATTTTGCATTTATACTATTGAAATTCAAATTATTGAATTAAAGAATTCAAATGATTAGAAACAGTAATTTTTTAATTTTGATCTAAATACGTATGGACTGATAGTACATGCAAACAAATATTGTTGCTGGCGACCATTTGTAAAATCGTTCTCATATGTTTTTATCGATGACGTTTCGCAAGCATGTTTTGATCAAACTTGTTGACAAATCTTGCTCCCGCATAGAGAAAACGCAATAGATACTGAGCAGATTCCGATTTCACGCGTATCATAGAAAATCAAATGGATTACATAAGCGCTGCACACTCGCGCTCGTTTAAAACCAGTCGCACATACATCTAGCTCAATCAATCGTGCTACATTGTCAACTGTGCACCTAATTACGACTGTAAACACTCATTATAACTGTCTCGCAGGTTTCCTATGTGGAACAAAGCAATGTTAACTAAATTGTTTGTTGTCTGTAAACTTCTAGTAACTGCACAGTAGGCCTATCTACTTTGGTAAAAGTCGCTGCAAGTGATAATGTCGCGAAGTGAGTGTCTTCTAAGCGACACATGTGCGACGGCAGCACGCGTTTCAGACGGCTCGCATTGACCCCAGTCAATTAATCCTTGATCTCTCAGGCGTACAAATATCGCCAGCTAGATAAAAACAACAGCGTATAGTGCAGTCGAGCGGATAACAAACGGCGTAGCAGTAGCCATGCAGCGCACGATGGTGGCCACTGCGGCCGTTGGTTCTCTCCAGCCTGAGAAGGAGGCTATACATTCAGGCCACTTCATGGTGTCTCATTTCGAGGCAGAGGCTCAAGACGACGAGGATGATCTGGCTGTGCCTGTGCCAGAAGTTGCCGAAATCAAGAACGATTTTGAGATTGTCACCATCAAGAGTGATACTAAGTTAAAAGCAAATACTTGTAGGAAACTTATTGTTCGACCACCAATTGGGATTGATACTAGTTTAGCTAAATTGTTTCAGTGCATGTCACTTGCTTACAGGTAAGCAACACTATGATTTCTAATTTTTATGTTTGTAGAATAGGCATAGGTAGTTATAATGTAAACATAAAATAGAAGTGTTGTTTACAGCATCTATGCAAATCCTAGATAGATTTAAATGAACTGTAAAATGTAGATAACATTTTAAGTAAATAACTTTATTTATTGTTACTAACTTATGAAATTAATGTTATCATTCATAATGTGTTGAATTTTCATTCTAAATATATTGTTTTACAGGCAGAAATTAACTTCACCTAAATGGAACCGATTCAGAGGCATACGACTGAGATGGAAAGACAAAATTCGATTGAACAATGTCATCTGGAGATGCTGGCATATGCAATGTACATATAACTAATTCATTGTTATAATTAATCGACTTAGAATGCTTGAATTAATGCTTGATTTGATTTTTTAGTTATAAAACGTCGCAATACATTGATATGCCAATTTGCGTCGCCGTTGGACGTCGATACGCACAACAAACCAGAAGCCGTTGTCTTAGAGGGCAAATATTGGAAGAGGAAATTGGCAGCGGTGACTGCCGAATACAAGAAATGGCGAATGTTTTATCGGAATCAAGTTATGGGACATAACAAAGATGCTGCAGACACTGTAAGTTAGTTGCTAAATATTAATAACAGCAAAGATAAACGAATAATTAATGCATTCAGTTGGAACTGGAGCTATTGTCATGGAATTCACAACCTATGGATGAGAATATGATGGTAGATGAGGACTACATGGGCTTGATGAGTGACACTTTGTTCTCAACAATCACTAATCAACCGTTTCCGTTTCCTGATACGAGGGAAATAGGTAAATTGAATTCTCCCCGTTAATAATCTTTTGGAAGTTTGGCAATTACTTCTTTTGCTTGTTTACTATTGATAAATATATTAAGATAACATAACTAACGCATTTTTGTGTTTGTTGTGTAGCTAAAGCTGGCTTAGCTGATTTTATCCAACCAAGTTTGGGACCTTTGCAACCTAATTTAGATGATTATATGGATACATTTGAACCATTACAAGGTATGACTCTTAACTATTTAGTAATACAATATGTATGTAATAAAACATGTAAGATATATCATTATTAACTATCTTTTTGCTTAGATTTTATATGTGGGAAGTTAGCAACTGTACCTGAAGAGCACCATCTCGCTGAGAATTTATACAAGAATGATATGTGGTACAACGATTATATAAATAATCTTGCAGCACCAAATACTATACCAGTAAGTCAGTAATTTCTTCTCGCGCATCCCTAATTTCTGTAATTTGCTATAACAATCGATCAGTTGAGGAGAAAGTTAGTAGGACCAGAGCTTTTGTGCCATTGATGATGATGACATGGTCTATTTTTGCCTTAAATATGTCATTTTTAACAGTTACTTTTATTATTTTAGGTTCATCCTAGTGTAAATCTCCCATTGGAACCATATCCTTTGCAACCATCGCTTCCACTACCGCCACAGCCTCGCCCACAACAGCCGCAGCTAATAAACAAACCGCTTATAGACGATATCAAATATCCTTCCATCAATTATAATGAAGCTATGTATAATTCAACGATCTCAAAACCATCAACAAAGACTTGTATGGATTTAGTACCTGCCAAACCATTGCCATCAATGTATATGGGACATATAGAAGTTGCTCCAAACTATGCCCCTAATCAACAACTTCAAGGTAATTATCTCATTTAGAATAATGATTTCTAACTTCTACAAGTCTCGGTCTTCCCAGATTCCTTCTGTGCTCGATGGCTTTGTCTATTCCTTCTCGCCAGCTTTTTCTTGGCCTTCCTCTTCCCTGTAATCTGTACATTATAATTTGGTTTGTGATTATATTATAGACACTCAAGATCTAGGTAACTATAAAACGAACAATCAAACAATTCAACAGCAGGTACAACCGCCGCCACCAACGTACAAGTTTCCATCGCCTGCACTACCCAATATTAAATTCACATCACAGCAGACGACTTCCATATCTAACTTTACTTCAATCCCGCCTGAGTCAAAGGTAAACTATATTTTCTGCATTTATTGATTACAATAGTGATTTCATTGCTTCGACAGAAAGAAGAAAGGATAACAAAACCAAGGGCGGCTACTAGTGGCAGAGTTCGATCACGCTCGAATACAAGAGAAACTATTAAGAAACCGCCTCTGCTTTCTGCCGTCAGTGATCCTTCGTTGATAACTTCTAGTAACAGTGCCCTGCTAACTCAACTACTTAAAGCCAGTAAGTATACTTACAACTTATTAATAATATTACATTCTTTTGTCTTCTCTTTTTTTAATTTAATTGGATGCCTCTGTATAAGTAAGTTCTTTAACGTTATTAATTGCGGGTTTTGCTTTGTTTTTCTATAGATAATGATGGAACTTCGGCACTAACTACGTCAAATCAAAGAGCGATAAAGCCACTCGAACGGAAATCTTTCGTCCGTATTAAGGATGAAAGCGTTCCGATACCAATCCTGCCCCAGCCACCACCGGCTACTACCCTTATTCTAACTTCAGTCAATATGACACCAATTAGACCTGCTGTAACCATTGAACCGGTAAGATTTCTCACTTAAAAATGAATTCGATGTAATATTTGTTTGTTTGTTTTAGTTGTTGTTAAATACTATGAATAATACCTCTAGCAACAGTCCTGCAATATCTGAAACTAGTTTAAATTCACCGACACCTTCGCAAGATTCGCTTGGAAGTCCCACAAGAGAAAGCAATAGAGAACATCGTCGTGCTGGTCATATCCATGCCGAGCAAAAACGTCGATATAACATTAAGAATGGCTTTGATATGATTCATTCGTTAATTCCACATTTAAATCAAAATCCAAACGCAAAGGTTTTAATTTTAATAAGTAAAAAGTTATATTATAAGCATGACATAATTTATTTGCAGTTGAGCAAAGCAGCGATGCTCCAAAAAGGCGCTGAATATATTAAGCAGCTACGTGCTGAAAGAAGTATGCTCAAGGACGAAATGGATAGTTTACGGCAACAAATTGATACTTTGAATACGTCAATAAGGTTAAATATATTGCATATTCTTCTATACATGACATCATTTAGAATTTTGAAATATGTAATGAATTCTAGCAATTGTCAATCATTGTTGCCGGCAACAGGTGCTCCAGTGTCTCGCCGACGAGACAATAAACTACAAGAGATGTTTGATGAATACGTTCAAACACGAACCGCAGAAGATTGGAAATTTTGGATTGTATCCTTTTATGTTAATAATAGCTAATAATGAGAAAGTAATATGTAAGGTGAATAATTCCTTGACTTATTTCAACAGTTTAGTCTTCTCTTTCGACCATTGCTCACAAGTTTCAATAATGTAGTATCCACAACGAGTATGGATGATTTATACAGATCAACTATGCTCTGGGTTGAACAACATTGTACTTTAGTTGATTTAAGGCCAAGTAAGTGTTAGGTCCCTGCATGCTTTAATACTTAAGTTATTATTAATGTGGTAATAATTTTAGTTGTTCTCAACTCGTTAAGATATCTTTGCACAAAAACCGATATCTTATCAGAACCGGATAAGCTACCGGACGAAGCACGTCGAATTGTGCAGCAGTCAAAACAAAATAATCCTCATCTGGCGCCTTCTTTATAGTACAGAGCTGTGGTAGTTTAAGCTATAATGAAATAACCCCTTTAGGGGTTTACAAGTAAGTAAAATACTGATGAATATAGTGAGAGAATAATGATTTATATATGATGAATGATTGCATAGAAAGAATGATAAAGAGAAAACTATATATATATATTTGATAAAAATGATAAGCGCGCATATTATATATGTTATGTTTGAATTCTTGCCATATCTGTTATTACAATTCAATCGATTTTATATAATACAAAGAGAAGTAATATACATATATTATGTTGTACTACGTATTATTCCATCTCTTGCTTAAACAATCGGTGCAATTCCATCAAACATGCTAACAGCCAACAAGAGATTCCGTCTCGTGAAATGTAAATGTAATATCGGACTGTTTTTCGTAGCATAGGACCATAACAAATATGTATCTCCAGTCTTAACTTCAGGATTATGCGAAATATTAACATCTTCAGAACTAGAGTCATCCACCAGTTTATTAAAGTCCCATAATTTCGCGTTGTTGTCTAAGGAACCGGACGCTAATACATTCCCGCAACGACTGAACGTTAACGAATGGATAGCTTTCGTGTGTCCATTAAGTTCCGCGACTAAATGCCCATGAGCCAGGTCCCAAATTAAAATATTACAATCTGCCCCAGCAGAAGTGAGATAACGTCCACAAATGCTAAACGCAAGTGCATGTATTGGAGACTTATGTCCGGTCATTAATCTAACATGATTGCCATTTGTTACATCCCATAAGCAAACACGACGATCGCTTGATCCCGTTGCCACATAATTCGAATTCGGGTGAAATTCTATTACCTAAAAATGTTTGGTAGTTAAAAGATATGGCTCGAGTTCATTTGGCGCACAACTTACGTCAACGTCAGAAAAATGTCCCGCGAAGACGCGCAATGCTTGGTATTGATCAGTAGCCCAAAGTCTTGCAGTTCTGTCATAAGACGCCGATGCAAAATAATATCCATGTGATGAAAATTTGACGTCCCATACAGGGAACATGTGACCTTTGAAGACTACCATGCAGGACCATACTTGAAGGCTCCATAGTCTAATTGTAGCATCTTCAGAGGAGCTTAGAAGTAAAGTGCGATCAGGTGAAAATGATACTGCGTAGACGTTGCCGGAATGGCCGTATAACGAACGCGATGTTTCCCCAGACCTTTCGTCCATCATTCTTACCTGAAAAAGAAAAGTCACTGTTAAATACTAATCGTTTCTATAATTGTGTTTCACCTACCAATACATCCTCCGCCTCGATGTTGATATCCTGTAATTGAGACGCAGTTTTAAGTGTTCGCAATTTTTGCGGCACTAAAGTCCAAACTTTGACTAAAGAATCACTAAATCCCACAGCTAGCATGCTTGAATCTTCAGTGATATCGGCACAGTTAACTCTATTAAATAAGAAAGAAATGATAATTAATACAAATTGATGTAAGCAGTAAATTAGTACTCGACTTACGAATGATTTGCGTTTAATAAGGTATAACAGCAAATGGACGGCTGTGTATCAGCATTCAAATTCACTCTTTTAGACGCTTCGCGCAATGCCTTGACTTTTTCCACTTTATCATTATCCTTCCTACAATATAAAACTCATCTTAATACAAACTATTAAGCAAAGAAAAAACTACTACATACAAATCAGGTAAAGGTACTCTATCTGGCGGTGGAGCATTAGGATCCGACTTAGTTTTCTTCGAAAACAACGGATCCTTCTTAGCTTTCTTCTTCTTAGGCTTTTCGGGTGTATCTCCATCGTTCTCCTCTTCGTCCTCAACAGGCGCAGCTAACGACTGAATATCAGGCGCTTTCGGAATACCATAATACACTTTCGATTTGTTATCCTGTCGCGTTGCTTCACCTATCATTGCTCCTGAAGTAGCATCAATCTGTGTCTTATTCCGCGCGACACCTTCATACATATCAAAATATAAATGCTCCTGCACAATATTCATAAGAACTGATGCCTTCTTATCATGTAAATGTCGCTTAAGAAGAGACAATGTATCCCTGGACATCCTAATAATAAATTGATTCGACTTAAAGGTATCAGTCAATTCATTTCCATTCATATGATCACGTTTTGTGACCAATGCAAGCTTCTTAAGATCATCTTGATAATAAAAGTCTTGTTCAGGTCCAAATTTATTCATTAGTGCTATAGCTTTTTCAGTGTGTCCATTATATACCAATTCCAAATACATATGTACTAATATTGGATAGAGTATCATGCCTAGTTCATGTTTATATATATCCAGAGAACTCTCCACAAACTGTTTGAGTTCGACATAAGAATCTTCATATTTCTCTGGATCCCCATCACTTTTGTAGCCTGTGAGAACACTGCTCACATCAGAATCTTGGCCCTCAAGGTTCAAGTCTATATTAGCTTCCTTTTTGAGTTGTTCTTCAGTGCCCTGATATGAACAAAAAATGTTTAAATTAATGTAATGATATTATTATTCGATATCATACCTTCAGATTATATTTCTTCAGCACTTGTAACACTGCTAACAGTTGGGATTTATCAGCCCCTGGCGGATGCATTTTTTTTACAATGTTTTCTATCAGCTAATTGTAAAAACTTGGCATTGCTAAAATTAAAACAATTGATCACATGTAAATATGATTTAGGTGTATTTGCAAATTAATAACAAAAGCCTACTTACATTTATATACTAACGTTCAAGTTAGTATTAATTTCTTTTAGTCGACGAGGTGCTCAACTCTTTTAATGTTGTTTTCATAAGTAAACAAAATAATTATCACGTTAGATTGACAATTTCCTTATTTTGTTTACATTCATGGTGGTTCTTGGTTGATGTAGTTATTTTATTGCTAAACAGTTGGCTGTTCTGCTTTTTCACGCATGCTCAAATTCCCTCCTAGTCCATATCGAGCATGACGTTCATAAAGTCAACGGCTCGCCATTATGTAGTTCATAACACGTGTTCTTGTTTTTCGAATTATTTTCTCAAAAACCGCGTCATGTGCTTCAAATTATTGGGAATACGGTTGAAATATGTTATTCAGTGCTCTGGTAATTTAATTCGCGTATTTATATGACTAGTATCGGTTAGTTGGTGCTATTTAACTCGACATAAACGATTTACAGTCATTGCCTTCATTCGCCTTTGCAAGTACGACAATTTCTACTTATTTATTATAATTTGTGCGACTTGTTTGAGTTAATAAACTAATAAAAGTAATATAGACTATAACAAATTATTGTTAAGATTTGATTTAGCTATTTTAATGGAAATTTACATAGTATATTATGTAAGAAATGTGGTAATGCGAGCTCTGTCTTGCAGTAATATAGAATAATCTATTCAAATAAAAGCTTATTGCTATAACTGACAATAAACTTTGATGACAAATTAAACTGAAGTTGCTAATAATCTCAATTTGTTTCAGATATGGACATTCAAATCAATTTAATGACTGCCTGCTCTAAAAAAATATGGATTTGAGAAACAATGAAACAAAAATAAAGTGAGTAATGCCAAAACTAATCAATTTCTACTCTAATTTTAACCAATATTTTTATGATTTTGTGATCTCATTTTAATTTTATTTCAGTTACCAGCAACCAAGTTGGTGCACTTGTACCCACATGGTGGTAATGGAATTATCTTCCTAGGTGCTGCCCTAGTACTTGCAGGTAGTTGCACTTATGTAATCAAAAATGGACATTACAAGCCAAACAAGTGGCAATTCTGGATGCATCAACTCCAAAGATCATCAGGCAATTAACATCCTGTGATGGATATTACCACCAACCAGGACTCTGTAATCAACCAACACTCGCCCAACATCGAGGGATAATTACATACATTGTTGGACAATCAGCAAGGGAGGAAGTTTATAGTGGCATCAACAACCACTGAGAGACTGCACAACGACAACTACCGAGGAACGTACCAGCAACAAACAAGCGAGGGATGTAGCAACGATAACCACCGAAGGATATAGCAACTGCAACCACCGAGGGATGTAGACACAACAACCGCCGAGGGATGTTGACACAACAACCACCGAGGGATGTAGACACAACAACCACCGAGGGATATAGCAACAACAACCACCGAGGGATGTAGCAACGGCAACCATCGAGGGAGTCAACAAGAAGGTCACGGGTAACAGGATAATAGTAATAAGACATGTCATGTATTATATGTATGTAGTATATTTAAATAAAATTATCATTAATATATAATTTGTATTAATTATCCCACTTGTAGTGGGTTTATGTCTATACAATTTTCTCCACACACTTTGCAGGAATGTGACAGGAAATCTCGGAGGAAGACTTCAGTCTGCAAGAAGTCGTGGTTTGGGCCGGGAGCTAGTGATTCCATCAAAGAGAACGGCGAGCGCGAGCGACTGGTCGAAGACCAGGGGCGAGCTTCGTTATAGCGCAATTTTGTCGCCGTTTTCGTTGTTCGGATGCTCTTGGATGTCTCTTCGTTGAAATATCACCTATAAAAAAACGGTGTTAAAATTCTAAATATAATGTACCAATAATTCATGCTTACTTGATGTCAGTGATAACGCTTCTATGCCCTAGTAGTCTTTGAATTCACCGACGCCGTTTTAGATATTCTGATGTTCCCAGTTGACACTCTTAATATATTCAAAGAATTGATAAACCTGAAGTTTTCTGATGGTCTTTCTGGAAGGCTGGTTCCATTCCGCTCTTTGTGATGAAGTTTTAAGTCGTTTTCCGTTGCTGTGGTGAAACATCGTAACACCTGAAACTAAAAATAAATAGGAAAGTTACAAACTAATTTTCGACTTTAAACGCGAAAAACATCCTTAACGCGTAATAACTTTGCAACCGGTAGGCAATTCCAATTTTCCCAATTTATTTGGCAAACCAATAACAAATTAAATCCGACGGGCGTTATACAAATTATGAACAACAATAACAATAAAAACATTGAATTTATTTGGAAATTTACTAACTATTTTCCGACTTTAAACGCAAAAAATACTCCCAACGCGTGCATATTTTCCAACCGGTGGGCAATCCCAATTTTCACAATTTATCTAGCAATCCAACAAACTAATAACAATTTAAATCCGACGGACGGTTTACCTATTATGAACAACAATAACAGTAAACACAGAATTCAATTGAAAAATTACATACTATTTTCCGACTTTAAACGCGAAAAACACCCCCTAACGCATGATTATTTTGCAACCCGTGAGAAAACCCAATTTTCACAATTTATATAGCAATCCAACAAACCTATAACAATTTTCTTCCGACGGTTGGTTTACAAATTATAAACATTGATAACAAAAAAAATCACTAAATTTGTTTTGTAAATTACCAACTAGTTTCCGACTTTGAACGCAAAAAACATCCCCAAAGCGTGATTATCTTGCAGGCGGTGGGCAATTCTAATTTTCATAACTCATCTGGCAAACCAACAAATTATAACACTTTAAATCCGACTGACGGTTTACGAATTATGAACAACAATAACAATTAAAATACTGAATTTATTTGGAATATTACAAACTATTTTCTGACTTTGAACGCGAAAGAAGCCTTCAATGCGTGATTATTTTGCAATCTGTGAATAACATCAATTTTCACAATTTATCTGGCAATTCAAGAAACTAATAATATTTCAAATCCGACAGATGGTTTAGAAATTATAAACAATAATAACACTTATCTTAGTTGGAAATTTACAAACTAATTTTTGAATTAACACAACAAAAACTTTTTTTTCCATCTTTTTCTGATTAATAGTGCAAAATATTCCTATCTTGTGTAAATAATTTCTTCAAATATGAAAATAATGTCAACTTACTTCTGCTATCCGTCGGCTCCGTTAGTAGTAATCCAATGGAATTAAGCACTAGTTGACTGAAGGAAACCAAACTGAAATTGACACCAAATAATTAAATTATTGTTATTGAAAATTAT
>JARJDU010021089.1:0-24422 GCA_030264695.1 Lissagria laeviuscula | reverse complement strand
TGTACTTGGAACATGTGAGGCATACGCGCAACAACGTGCAGAGATTCTCGGGAAGTCTAGGCTTACCGATGAAGAACTGAAAGAAACCTCTTGGGAAAAGCTTCTAGAATTATACACAGTGACAGAACAAATCGAAGAGTGAACAAATTCGAGGAGCACCCCAAAGACCGCAGTGCTGGGACGTTAATAGAACCACTACAGTAAAAAATAAAAACAAATGAAATAGTGTTATTTAGGTAACAATTTATTCTAAACAAGCACAAAAAAATCCATAGTAAATATCTTATAAAAGTTAATAGTAATGTTGAATATAATTTAAAATACTGATATTTTCATATTAATTATGAAAATAAGTACACTATGCAGTAGTAACAAAATACTACTTCGCTCTTTGAGGTGTTTAACGGCATTTTAGTTTGCTTGGTTTGATGTTACTACTATTGCAATTGTTTTAATTTTAAAAAGTTGTCAACGTACCAGCGATCCAAAATTGTTTGCTACTAAATAACCTGCAAACTTATAAAATGTCTTACACGTGCTCGTCTGTTTATACTAACCCTATTAAAGTTCAAAAGTATTGACACACATCGTATGTAAGAAAACGAATCAAACGTAGGTATTACTGAATTGAGACACCATTTTCCTCTTTTTATTCTTATGATTCTATTTATTGCGTTTAAGTTGTGATATAATATAAAATGTTCAAAGCCTAATTAGTAGTAATCACTAAGATCTACTTGCAGACACTAAACTTGTGTCTTAATTAGAATATAAATCGAAACTACAATGGGTTTTATTTCAAAAAAGGTTTAATTTCCATAAATTTTGAACCTTCTATTTTTGCACACCCGTCACGATTACGACAGTTGCGAACATGAATTGTTTGTTTAAATTGAATTGAATTGGAATGCTATTCTGTTCTAATTGTATTAGTTTCAACTCGCTGTTGCTTTAAACAGCGTAGCTGTAACTTTGCAAAGTGAGAACTTTTTATGAATATTTATTCTAAAAATATCAAATTAAATATTTATACAAAAGTTTCCAAAATTTTCCTAAAATGTACTTAAAAGTAATCCAAATATAGTTCACAGTAGATACAGCATCCAGGAAATCAATAAAAAAACAAAGCATGTTTAATTTAATTGCACGGTGACTAGGATTAATAAGTCAAATAATGAAAGATTGATAACGCAATAACGTTAGCAACTAAAATTACAAAGAGATATTTATGAATCACTTAAGTACTAGCTTGTATAAATGTAGACAGCACAGCAATACACTTGTTTCTGGAAGGTAGGATATGATAGAGTGCCAAAAGAAGCAAAACACCAAACTGCATATTGAAACCGCAGCTTCTGAGATGAAGAAAACTAATGAAGCATTCCTAGAATAAAACCAAACATTGTTTATTCAGATCTTCAAAACGCAGATCAACGTTACCGAATTAATGACAACCGCTATAGTATACGTTTTGAATAAACCTAATAAATTGATGAAAGTTCGCACATTACTTATGTACATGTTTAAGTGCGAACTTCGTAACCAATTGGCTTGCCATATCATTAGGCTTACCAATAAAGGTTTGTCAAGTTTTGGTGGGTGCATTAATTGAAATGCAAACAGCTTTAAAATACACCATTACCGCTACATGTAAATCACGAACAAACGAATTTTCATGTACCCTGACATTTCTTACAATTCCACTGATATCAACTGGAATACCAAACACATAGATCGTGTAAAGATTAATATACCAAAGAACGTAAACTAAACACTAAACAGCCCAGGTTTCAATTGACAAAAAACACAATTCGGATGGGTTATTGGTGGACATATTGCAACCGGCATGCATAAAGCGACACTGCGCAGAAATACAGTCGTTTGTAGAAGGTAGGATATATTAGAGTGCATTAGATGAAAAAACAAGAACGAAACTTGAAAAATTAGGATCATCTGACACGAGCAGTCGAGATCGGCTGGCATCTTCTGAATATAACTCTCCATAGCTACAATTTCTTGTTCTTTTCTTTGTACGCTTGGTTTCCTGCATTTTTGTATCAAATTTCCAATACTTCTAATACATTGCTTACTAAAAAAATCATATTGGAACTATCTGCAACATATTTTAGAAAAGTTTTTTTTTATTGTAATTTCCATGCCGGATAGAAATTTTAATTCGAGGAATATATTGATGAATTGTTGTATGAACAAATAAATCTAGCAACTTTTGCACAATCAATCATTCACACTGATCACACAATGTAAAATAAATAATAATCAGTTATCTTTTTGTCTTTTTCCCGGTGTGGGCAGGAAAATGCGAAGATGGAAAACAGCAAAACACCGAGAATATTGTCGTTTGCAACCGCGCTTTTAGAGCTCAAAGCGCGTGTTTAGTGAGTCTTATCTGACGTCTCATCTGTCTTCGTGCGCGACTTATTGCTGACGCTTGCCTGGCCGGATCTGCTCAATGTCGTTGCCGGGTAAGTATTTACAGTTCAAGCTCCCGTTTTATGCACTCGGTTTGTGGGTGCGAATAGCTTGCAATACAAAATTTGAGAATTATTCTGGTACATGTTCGAAACAATGCCTGAACGTACCACTGGACCATATTCGAAAATCATCAACATTGGCGAAATTGAAATATGCGCTGCTAGCTTTGTTACTATTGCAAATGCTACCAAATATTGCTGAATAAATCCCAGACATTATAATTCATTATCAAAATTTCAGATGCTTTGCATTCTGAATACATCAATTACAACATTTTTTTTTCATTCACTAATATTTCACATTTTCATATTCTTGCTCTTTTTATTGTTAATATTTAATAATTTCTTTTGCAAACATCAGATCTTAGCATTAATTAAAAATTTACGTTTGAGAGTTTCTAATTATAGGAAAAGAACTCTATCCCCAGGCCCTGGGTGAGACCTTGGTTAGGTGTCAGATGTCTAGGGATCAAATGTTACACGGAGAAATGACTTTGCATAAACGAAATACTTCAAATTGGGCTATGCCTCAATCGGCAAACAAGGGTTCGATTCGAAACACGTCGCAATTATGTGCATTTATGTGTTTACTAGATGGAACATTATGCTATCATTTATGTTCGTTTGTTGCAAATGAAACAATGAACAAAGTTGTCCTAATGATCACACTTAGATGAAGTGTGTGCTGTCTAAATAGCATGCGCAAATCAAGTGAATAAATTACGAAGATAAAACTAAAGTCGCATCAATCATGATTTAGGCGTTAAAGGTGCTTTACTTGGAATGCTCATAGTCAGTCAGTCTTGCCAAAAAACAGATTAATGTTTAGAAATCTTGAAGTATTTACCCGAAAATCTAGTTAACAATATTATTATTACTTGGATCTATTTAGTCATTAATTATATTTAATACATATATATATATATCTGCCAAAAAATTACGCATTTTTGACAAATTTGTTATTTTATGTAAATAATAATTATATGAAATGTGCAAATATTTAAATAATAAAATAAATTTACTTAACATTATTTAAAATTGTAAGTAATATTAACAATAAATAATTTATATTAATAAACCATTTATTAAAAAAAAAAGTTTAAATCAATACTAAATGTTGGCATCACTGCACGACAGGTGGCAACGGCGCAACTGCAACCGTCGAGGGTCTGCCAATAACGAGACAGCAACAGTTGAGCGGCTAGTGCAACTCAATGTATTTGGCTTGGCAGCTTGTTTTAGTGCTCGACTCCGATACCTAGAGGCGCTGCCGTCGTGTCGAACGTGATCATGATGTGCATAGTTGGGTTTCCCCTACTTAGTGAGTTATTTCATTTTGTAACCTCAACAAGCGCATTTATTCGAGATATTTATATTATTGATTATAGTATATATGGAAGGATATATGTTATTTTATATATTTTTTATTTATATATTAGTAATTTTTTATTATTTAAAAACCATATATTTTTACTATTTAATAGAACAAGACAAATTATAATGCCTTTGTACTGTTGTGTTCCAAATTGCAGCAATAATGGTAAAGGTGAACATTTGTTTTGTTTTTCCAAGCGAAATGACTAATTTATTGTAAGTACATATGTTTGCAAAAAGTGTAAATGTATTAAAAATGCATGTTTGTATTTTTAGAGATTTTCAACTTGGCTTGCTTGAGTTGCTAAAGTAGATTTTCTTGGTATGACAAAAGAAAAGGTGTGCAAATCATCGTGTATGTGGAGCACATTTTTTTGTTTTTCAACGACGTTGCGATAATCAGTCACGCTTGGTTTGTAATGCTGTGCCTGTTATGAATATGCCTTATAATTTTGGTAAGTAAGCAATTAAATTAGGCTCATATTATGATTTGGAGCTGCAACAAACTCATTTATACAATTATATAGCTGGGTTTATTGCAAAAACTGTCCTTTGCAAAGTTGGAAAGTGCACAGTGTGCAGAGAGCAATTAGTGACTGATAGTAAAAATTAGGCGGATGCTAATATTATTTTAAGGCAATACAGGCCAAATGCATTATTAAAACCTAATATTGCATTGTAATTGCTATAATCGTTACAAAATCCATTAAATGGTAATAAATTATTAAACAATGTAAATCCAGTATTGTATATTTGTATTTATATGTCATATATGTGTGTTTTGCAATATAGAACTATTTACTTTCCATCATATTTGTTATTTAAATTCCTAAAACTTTATAGTTTTAAATAATAATTGAAATAAATACTGCCCTGGAGTATTAAAAAAACAAGTCCTGACCTGTATGACTCTGATTTGTAGATGGCGCTATTTCAAAACCGAACTTTACGGAGAGTTGCCGATCTAGATACTGTATGATCTATGGAGCAGTGTCGTTTCGCAACTTGACTAGTTTGGTCACATTTTACAATAAATACTAATCTACACAACTTGAGACTTCTTTATATTGAAACGTGAAATTCTAATCACATTCAAAACTAAAATATCTTCCGCAAGGAAGGACAAAACATATAAGATCCAATTTCATAATCAGATGTTTGTGCAATTTATCAAATGAGTATATCTTCTCGTGCCATATCAAGAATAAATAACACACATTTATTCCGAACAACTTTAAAAAAAATGAGAGTTAAATTTGCAAGTTTTATTAAAAATTTAAATATTGTCTTCGATTCCCTAAGCAGTCGTGTGCTTCATGAAATTAATTCTTATATAAAACCACTCCCAACTTTTACTTTAAAATCATTAGAAAATTTTGAGCAAGCTATTCGATTTTCTGAAGGAGTTTGATAATGCAAAAACAATATATATTGTTTAGATGGGTTCATATGGACAAATAAAACCATATTATGGTTATGGACAAAATTAAAACTTGGTGAAGTTAAATTAATAACTTGATTTATTTATTAATTAAGATTCCATCGAAAATTTATTTTCTGTTACTCTTTGCCATAGAACATGAATTTAGTATGTATATTAATGTTCTCAGGTCTCTGCTGTTTGCGGATGTTTTATTCGATGTTGAGCGCACTACTTGCGTCTTCAGCTATCCTTTTCTTGCCGAATATGTTCTCTGTCTATACCGCGCTCTACCCACTGTGAGCAGAAAAGTTGAGCATGAATTCGCAAGTTAACTGTGGCAATGTAAACAGATAAAAGCTGCGCGTAGAACAAACGTTAAGTATGCCAAAACAGATACCAGGTCGCGCCACCGTACAGAACTACAGTATTTAGCTGTGGGGAGGGAGATGTTATTGGTCGGCGCGGTAGTGAACACGTTTTTCTCCGGCTGATCACATGTCTTCAGTCAACGCCTGTAGATCTATTCCTCCAATCATTGCTCAGCTTACCTTCTTTTCTTGACGAGGCCATCTGCCTATGTAAAATTTCCATTTGAAATTGTTGAGAAATATCTCAAAAACAGTTGGTCTGATTTTTATGATTTAAACTTCATTGTACAGCATTCGTAATTCATAATGAGACTGTAAAAAATGCTTTTCCCAAAAGTTTTGATTTTAATTGGAATAAATTATTTTATAATAGTTAATCTTATTGAAGCACGTATTTTTCAACTGTGCGATGGTGCCTCTCGTGGATTGTAGATGAACATTCATTTTCGGCTAGGACAAACCAGCCAGCTAAGCAGAGTATGAATGATCATTCGTTCTTTTCAGTGTGTGCAAAGTTTTGCTATGATGCTTTTGCAGTTAGCTGACTTAGTACCCAAATTAAGGAACCAAGCCAGATGTTGCGGCAGGATTTCAAATGGGTTTAGTGTGAGGGCATAATAAACAATAGATCGATTTCTATTGTTAAATTTGATGCACTTAATTGAGCTTCTTTAAATTTGATTGCATATTGACAATCTACTGATTTTTATCGTTTGAATGATACTAAATATGCAAAGGTATTCTAAATCTAAAAAAGATATACGTATATACGTATATAAATACATTTATGAGCATAGTTAGAAACTGCACACGGCAACACCAGCTATACATTCGCACAAAATCAAACATAGTCGTTCTCTTTTCATTAGCTTACTCAAACTGAATAAATTACCGAATATAATTTACTCCTCAATTTAACTAACTTATATGTACTAAATGAATCCAACTGTTTTTCTGCAATAGTGTACAACATTCTTTACAGCCAAGTGGGCTGTGATGGGGATGCGGAGAGCTGGTACAATTGTTTTTTTTTTTGTTTTATCTAAAGTTCTAGGAAAATTTTTCTTTTATTTTAAATCAAATCTTCTATTTCTGGGTAGGTGGGGTGCTTAGTGAACTCTGCTCGCTTGGTTCGTATTTTGTACATCTTCGAATCTTTGGCATTCTTTGGTATGCGATGGTTTACATGATTTTAGAATACATATAAACAGAATACGGGTATAGGTCTCTCAGCAGTGGCGGATTTATGCATAGGCGCATAAAGCGCGCGCCTGGTGCTTCTCAAGCTAGAAAGGCCCCCAAATTTCGAAAATTACTATAAAGTTTTGTCCTTTTATTAAGGGCTTCAAACAGATTGTGCCCCTCGGGATCTTTTGCGTGGGGCCTCAAACTCATTGTTCGTCTCGGGCCCCGTCACGTCTTAATCCTCCGCTGTCTCTCAGTTTCGTTTGCACTAAAAACGTTCTATGACTGTGGCCACAATTTTAAGGCAGCAGGAAAGAGTGGTAGTTCCACATATACCATGTTCAACTTTGTATTCTTAAGCTAATATGTCCGGCAAAATCACAATAAATGAAAATGATTGGGTTATTGAAAGGCTTTGTAAATTGCGACGCTCATGTTCACCACAATGCTAGTTTCCCCAAATTCCATGCGGTCAAGCTATAAACCTCGATGTGCACCTCATGCGTCCTTTATTTAGAGTACAGGCAACGATAATTTTCGACTCGACCTTGTGCCTACCGCTTGCTTTACCGTTGCCCTGCAGGTGAAACAATCACACGGTCCTCTTAACCAATCAAAGATTGATAGCAATTGAAGGTTTCCTAATTCAAAAAACCTCAAAATACTTTACTTTTTCCTTGAGCGACTAACTGAGTAAGTCCACTATTATAAGTTTATTATAACTTGAAATTTTGTTAACTTTGCCTTTATTAATTTTGTATTTGCCTTGTAACTTGTAATTGCAACTTAGTCTAAATTTGCTCTTATTTAATATATTAATTTATGTTTGTTAACTTTAATTCATTTGTTTATATTAAAGCCCTGACTTGTTACGTTGCCTAGAATTCGGGCTCCAAACTAAATTGTATTATTTCAATCAAATCAGCTCACCGCGTCAGCAAGAAGAAAACATTTTATTCAAAGTTATTGAAACCTTAAAATTGGCTATTTATGAAACATTAACGTAATTTAGCTGTGTTTTTTTAAATTACGTACTTTAAATGTACGAATGAGTTCTTGAAATCTGCTGGGATACTATGAATTTCATCATAAATTCACTGGTTTAACTCATCTAGAGTTCTTGGTCGAGTTGTATACACTTTACTTTTGAAATATCGCAACAAGAAAAAATCACAAACAGATAAATCTACTGATCTAGGAAACCAGGGATCGTTACCGAATTTTAAGACCACAAGGTTACGGCACAGTTCTCGCACAGCTTCAAACGATTGCCATGCAGTGTGTGGTGTAGCTCCATCCTGATGAAATCAGGTTTCTTGAACGTTCAGGCGTATTGAGATTCTAACATCATCACGTAACAATCCGCATTGCACCCGTCTGCTAATAACTGTATTATTCATTTTACTTTAAAATAAATAACAAATATATATACATAAAATTTACATAAAATATAGTGTTCAGGTAACTAAATTTGTTGTTATATGAAAATACTTAATTTTAAATCATATGTAGTAAAATAGTAATTTTCGAAAAATGCAACGAATACTAAATCATTAACAATATAAGTAAAGACAAATAGTTTAAAGTTGTGTTGAAACTACAATGCTTAATAACTATGACTTAACTATATACACTACACTACTGTAAGTAAATAAGCTATAAGTTAGCAGAAAAATTCACATTTACTACTAACAATACGTCAAAATTAGGTACAGATTTTATAAAGAAAATTCCTAATTAATATCCTATTAAAAATTAAAAATTTGATTCCCTCATTTTTTCTCTGTAATTTATAGCAATTTCCCATTATAATCAAGCTTTATTGTCACAAGTTCATAGAGTTGATCTAATTTCACTGGATATCAATCGTAGATGTAAATGTCAGGAATGTCGACAAACCAACTATACATAAAAAGTAAGGATATTACGATTATTAGAGAGCTACTTCATTTAGCACTAGTCTCGGGAAATGTAGTCAAACTTGTACAGGACTAAAACAATCTTTCTAATTTGCATCATTCTTATTATTATATTACGCAAATGAGGTCGAAATGAACAGGAGACAAAGCTAATTTAATCTGGGTCAAAAGAGTAATTATATTACGGAAACCAGAAGAGTCTCAGTAAGGGAGGAAAAGATTACAACGAAGAATTTAATTTTTTTTAAATATTATATTATGGTATATTATATAAAAATTGATATTTTGGAAACTTGGCAGAACGATTTTATACATAATTAAGAAATTGTTTCAATTTTAGAGCAGCGTTTCCGAATTCATAGGTTAAAAATATTTTATAATGGGCAGCAAAAGATTTGAAATAAGAGAAAATTTTCGAACTTTGTAAATTGTCGTAAATGCAATTTTTTTCTTGCAGTTTATGGTTCGCATTAGAACGAGGGTTAGAAAACGCTCAATCAATTAAACACAATGCAAAATTTGAATTTATAGTAAAATCATCTTTTAAACAAATTGTCACACACTCATCATATTTCAACCCTCCAACGCCCATTATATTGAATTAATATCAAATTCTAGCCAATGAAGCAAAAAATAATTTTCCTCTTTAAATGCAAAATTCATAGCTGCTGATTTTTTATTTAAATTTACATGGCAAAAATGGTGATTAATTATAGTCATTTATGTATTTATCATATTTATTAATAAACGGTCAATAAGCCTCTGGCCTTTAAAGTTCAATCTTTGTCAGAATATCGAAAAATAAACCTTCGACAAAAATATATACCAAGATTATTATTTCCATTATTCTATTTAAAATTATAGTCTGTTCCACGTGTTCACACAAGCAATAATCTCATTAGTAATTAATATGTCCTTTGAATGTATAATACTACAATCGATTTGTAAATTAAATTATTGCATTCCTTTTTAATTTATTAATGAAAATTGTTGCTGTTGCCAGCAAAATGTGGGTGATATGATAGGCTGGCGTTGCAACTTTCGTCCTGCACGCGCGGATCGATAACAAAGCGCATTATTAAACCTACTAGAACAGTATGGCAAGCCGCTTAAAGGACGCCGGGCGTAGAGGGACCTCTCGACATCGGAGCGGCTGGCTGGTGCAACCAACAGGTGCGCGCGTTGATCCAAAATTCACAGCGAGTTACCCTTGGCAGTTTTCGACGAAGGAAATTTAACTTAGCCGACGATGTGTCGTCGCGCCCTGTGTGTTTTACAAGCGGCGCCACATTAAATATGCAAATCAGCTCGTCCTAAATACGCAAGGATCTGCGTCGGACTTACCTTCATGTAGAAGACGACCGTTTTCCTCGCCGCGTCTTCGTTCTGCAATTAAAAAATGAAGTGGTATGCAAATAAGAGGCTTGTTTAACATAAACATAGTACATACATATATTTCTTCATAATATTATTTTACATTTATAAAACATATCAATACATATTACAAAGTACAACATATTTAGAATCGTTAAATTGTATTTTTTTTGCTTTAGCTGGATCGCTGTCTTAAATTACAAATTAAAAACTTCTAATTAGATATCATTTTGAGACAGTTTGCTTGAGATTTTAGATATTTGTTTTGTTTAATTTGCCAATAGTCATTCACACTTTTTAATAATTTCTTGTGTCTTTCTAGTTGCTTGCAACAGATTGTTCATTTCTGGTCAGTATTCTAAATTCATAGCAGCAAGGCTTAGTCTCACAAGATTATTTGACATCCCAAGAGGTCGCTTGAATCAAAGAATAACTTATATTATGAAATAATGAAGTCGGCCCGAGATTTTTCGGGAGCACGATAAATAATAAAAGATATTCTTCTCAATCTAACACAGGGAATTTTTGGTTTAAAGAAAAAATTGTTTAAAGTCCTTGCGCTTTACATACGTTTTTCTGCTTATATCTATATCTTCAGTAGAATCATTTTACTCGAATGATTCATAATCCCTTTGAAATCAAAATAAACAACCAACGCAATTCTTGGTATTGCCTTCAGCAGTTCACACCACGTCGAGAGTTTATACTGCTTGTGATTCTAATTTAACATTTACACAGACGGCAAACTTGGCCAAAAATGTCAACGAACGATAAAGGGCTTCGATAAACTGTTTGTCAACAGGGCGAACGAAGGCAAACAAGTGGAGAATAATTCAACATTTCGTGTAGAGGATCTACACTGACGCCCTGATTTCTTGTTGAGCGCTACGATAACTTAATAAATTTGTGAGAATTGTTCGAATAATGTAATTTTGGTCTTGTGTACGTGGACGAAGGTGAATTATGCTATAAAAAGTAGATTGCTGTAATTTATAGAACGAATAAACATAAATGAGATTTTTACTTTTTACTTTGTAAGATATTTTCATTATTATGGTAATAAGTATTAGGGTTTTTAGGGGAAAATCTAAAAATACTGTAAAGGAACTACAGTTATATATTGTATAACTTTGATAAGCAGAATATAATTTAACCGTCCATGTGAATGCTTGATAAATATTCAGTCAAGGGAGCATTTAATCAACCTGTAGATTCGTTAATTCTATGCTATTAACATAACATTAACAACGTCCAAAGAATATCTTTATCTGACATATAGACGTATTTGTATCTATTTTAAATTATTCTACCTTACGTTTGTTGACTTGTTACTCCGTACGTTCATTTTGTTTGCATCCAACTCTCCACTCCTTTAAAGTGTTTGCACGCCACTAACATATTGATTCAGTCCAACAAATATACACAAACACATGTAAGCGTTTTATTAATTCATTTCCCGTCCCAGTTTTATGCTTCCTCGCAAAGAAGATAAATAAATTCACTTTCAATATCTCCCTCCTTCTGCTATTAATAATTCATGTGTATAATATTTGATTAATTCATGTGCTGTTGTTTATAATTCCGTTCAGCCCTCCACTTATAATAATGCTTAGATATAATCTTAATTCCGATTTAATCCAATATTTAATTCTTAGTTTCGTTAAAGCAAATTATTGTCAATACTACGAGCTTCCCACACTTGAAGCGGTGCTTCAAGACGCAGCCGATCATTAACGTCATCTAGCTACATTTCGTATAGTTGCGTAGTTTTGCTTAAATCTGAATTCATTTCTTTTTTGTTTAATGAGTTTCATGTTCAGGATGAATTAGTTTAATGGTCTACTAGATCCTAGTTAATATAACGTGCTCGAAGTGACAATTTGCTCCCGTTTCGCTGGATTTTCTACGTGCTAGGCCATTTACTTCCTTGTCGTATTTCATAAGAAGTCCAAGTCGATTTTTGCTCTATTTCGCATGGCTTGCATGGCTAGAGGCATATCAATTATATTACTTTGTCAAAATTGTTAAAATAGCGATTTTTGTTTATTTATTAAGGAAGACATTGTTGGGCATTCTGCGTATTTATAGTATGACAAATTATACATTGAGATGCCTAATTTATTAATTCTAGTCGTAGCATGTATTGTGCTATTATCTCTCTTAATTATAAAGTGTTCGAGTTGTTGCATGATATTTTTCATATATAATATAACTATTTTATAATCATTAAATTAATTAAAGTATATTTTGTGATTCTTGGGAAAGATTGCTGACTAATCTTAGTTATATGCAGGTTCTCCCAAAGTGCGTCAATGATATGCCATTAGAGTGGTATACAAAAAATATTTATGTTTTGTAAAACTATGATTTATCGTATTTAAATTTGAATGTGCTATTTTGTCTTTTCCGAAAACGTACGAATTTGCTTTGCATGTTAAGTGCTTCTATTTGGAGCGTAGTTATCAAATTTTCTGTCGCACTTAGGACCAAACACCATAGATCGGTGACATTCGTGGGAAAATCGTCATGCGAAAGAAATAAAAAATTAAAAATGCTGCACATTTTAACCTTGCCAAGCAGCACTGTCATGACTACTCTTTAATCTAGAACTAGAAAAACTGTAAGTGCAGGCGAGATAGATCCAAGAAATCATTTCTCATCAAGTAATCGTAAATTCTCATACATGTTGCTGCCCTCGCTACCGCACTTTGGGTAGCCCACAAATGGCTGTAGTATTGATGGCATATTGTTATTAATTTAATTTAAATTATGAAAATGAGAGCGTTAATAAACGCTAATTACCTATTATTTAAGGGCGATAGAGTGGAATGAAAATACGAATGTACCATGCTTAAGAAAACCAATTAAAAAATTATTTCTATGCTATTAAAATCTGAAGGTTGTTGTACATACTGATTGCGCATCTATCATTCTTCGCTTTTGTTTTCTTCAGCATCATTTGCAATATGGTGAAAATCAATTGTAATCAGAAATAGAATTTCTTGCATATGTAAATGTACTTTTTGATAACCATCATGTGAAATTATATTTGAAATCCATCACAGAAGCAGCGACCTTTAATGACCAAAATCATATTATAATCCAATGGTGAACCGGATTGAATAATTAACTAAGACATTTTATTGACATATTTACTACAAATTGTTACTAATCCAAATAAAGCAGGAACAATATAATATATTTTGAATCCAGTTTACTTGTGTATACTTTATAGTCCTCATTCGCGCAATATACCTGTGTGCGACAGAACTGTCGGGTGGTTGGTTAGTTTTAGGTTCAACATGTTTATGATAAATTATCTATTTAGTTTTTTATTTTATTTTATTAGTTTGTACTCATTTCATTGCCTGTTAGTATTTTCGTGCTTACGTGCCTCTGATCCTATTTCTTCAATCACTGTACAGCTTCCTTTCCTCACATATCCAATCACCGATCGTTCTCCCTTCTTTCCTTTCCGGTCAGATCCGCTCCTTCTTATATCCTTGCAACCCCTGAAATTGTCACTTATTTCCATCATCCAAGCGAGTAAGTTTTCATAGTGTAATTATAAATCAGTAGTTGACACGTCATCAACCATTTTTGTATTTGTTAATTTGTGTCGTTTGTAATTTCATTGTTTTTGAAATTGTAGGTTCATCACTTTGTTCATGTTTATCAATATATTTCTTTCGTTATTTAATAAATTCTTTTTCTCTTGACGCAGCGATAAGCGAAAGAAAAGTTTTAGCTCGTGCAAAATGTAACTGTGTGGCACATAGCTAAGCAATCATCTCCTCACAATAAGAATTTATAAACGCAACCAAAATGTCTTGCAACAACCCTATTACACTAAAAATATAATTAAAAACATTAATTTTAATCATAGTTTACAACCATTTATGTTTAATTCATGACTACTTTCCTTTTTTAAACCCATTTATATTCTAGCGTGCGTGGCACGTTTGCTATCGCCCAGCAACATTTCTATCAAATTAATCTTCCACCCTTGAAAATATAGAATATGAATAATTGCAAAGCTCGAAACTGGTAGGCATAAATGTATATCCTTCGACGGCCATTAAATTTCAAGTACCTACATATAACTTAAACCGTTTCGTTTCGTTTTATGTCCCGCCAAAGGAAATCAAAAACTCAAGTATTTCCTTTTATAACTAATTTTATAGCCGAGAACGAGTGACGAGCTTTGAATATTCCATTTTAATTTTATCTCGGCATACGTATAATTTGATAGAATCTTGCGGACGTGGCTATATCCGCAGGGCTTAATTATGCAATCTGATTAAATTTGGGAAATTAGCATGAATACAAAAATAATAAATCGAAACTGTTTGAAGACAATAACCAAATAAACTGAAATCATTAATTTCTCCTAAGTAGAAGTAACATAAAAAGTTAACTTGTTAAAGTAAAAATTGTTTCGAAACAGTTGATCTTATTATACGATTTATACTATAATATCAACGGAAAGAAGCTAATCAACACACAGAAAATTCGTTATATGCGTTCATAAATTATTCATATTGGAATTGTTAATCTTTTTCATACGCTTGATCCATAATAAGCACTCGAGTGAGGTCAATAGTTAAAATATGTTTATGTTTGAATGTTATTCAGTCAGATAATTGTTTCACTATTGATATCGACATCATGTTTATACTTATTGCCTACAAAAAGTGCTGATTTTTGGTAAATTATAGGTCTGCTTGCTTGCTGGTGCCAAACAATTCAAAATAGGTTTTTAGTTCAATTTCAATTTCCATATCACATAAATAAATTTAATTTAATTATTCAAGTTGTTATAATCCTTTTTTATAGACAAATATATATGTATATATAGATTTCCAACGATCATGTGAAAATTATCTACTTCGGTAGGTATGTAGTGTGCACTAATGCGCAAAGTACGCGTAGACGCAGTAACCAGGCACCGGTCACCTACGAGGTTAGTATATGCGTTCCCTCATTAGCAACGTTTTTTGTAGAGCCCTAGTTTGTTTCGTGAATTTTCAAATAAATCAAATTATCAAAAATTCTGATCGATCAGAAGAAAAATAGCGTGTGCCATATGTGCGGAATGCCGCACTCTTGTTTGTTAACATATATCCAGTTTCCAGCTTTCATGCAGGAATTTGCCGTTATTCGCACTAATAGCACAATATACTATCGTGGCGCGCCATGGAACACTAGTTTGTAATGTGATAATGCGAATAAATTAAATTATCACAAATTCTGTTCGATCGGAGGAAAAATAACATGCAGGTTAGTGGACTCGTCCACAATCATACGGCACTTACCGCCCTAATGGCACAATATTGTATTGTTGATGCTGTTAAATACTTAAATACAAAACAGAGTTTCATGATAATATAGGTCAGCAGTATTAGATCAAGAAAATGTTTTCTGGGCCAGATTTTTGAAAGATCCGTTAATAGGTTTGTGATGAAACGAAAAGTTATTGAAAATTTAAATTACATAAATTACAATAATTACTCAGAAGAAGTGATATTAGGAACAATGAAAATATAGATTTTTATTATTATATTTAATTTGAATTTATGTTAAATGCGGTTAGCTAATTTCAACATGAAGCTGCAGATTGTATATGAACTTGTCTAAAAACAGGAAATACTATTTTTTCTAAACGTCTGTGGATAATTGTTTGATAATTATTTTTAACAACAATGATTTGTTTAAAGTCAATAATTGGTAGGAAAGATCATCGATATTCCCGATATTGTAGTTTAACATATAGCAATAAATATATTAATAATGCTTCAATAAAAAACGTACTTTTATTCTATTAATCAGTATTATATCTTATTTTTTTAAATTCTCTTTTTTTTGATGTCATATGTTTTTGCCTAGAAATTTGAAACTCTATACGAAGGGCCATTTTTTTCATGAACCGAAACAACGCACTTGACCAGCTTAAGATATTGGAATCACCGTTATAATTACTTACTATCTTAATGAAAACAAGTCTCGTGTACAATTTGTTCACATGATAATAAAAATATTTAAAAACTCAAATATATCGATAATAACTAATAATAACAAATTTGTGGCAGCCCACCGCAAATAATGTATTATATAAAAACATTAAAAAATTCTTTTACAGAAGTAGCAGTAGCAATAGTTATCCGGACATTGCAAGTGTGTTGCTTTGATAAAGATTCAATAAAATTAAGTTGTATTCAACAGACTGTAGTTGTTTTTAAATTTTAGATACAGTTTAAGAGGTTCGAAAATGCAAGGTTCAATCGAGCCTTGCACTTATTCGATTCTGTTTTGGAAACGTATATACTAATACCATAATAAAAGGACAACTTAAATTCTCGTTGGTTGTGATAACTTAATAAGCATCCTATCTAATAATCTTATTTTCAAACTTCAATTAATTTTTGTTCAAAAATTTAAAAAAATTGTTTCTATACTAAGTTTATATAGTATTTTTGTTAAATTTGATTTAAAATGTAATATGGAAATGACCATTTAAAATAGTGTTTAGGCAACTTCAGAAACAATCTGCATCTTTTTAAATAATTATTTTTAATTTATTATCAAATGAATAAATACATATGCAAGCATTATAAAAACTATACTATAGTCATTCAATGCTGTCCTACAAATATAAAAAAAGATAGAACTCATAATGCAAATTTATCCGTGAATGCTGGCCATTGCACAGGCATTTAATTTTCGGTTAGATATTAAATAACTTTCAAACTTGTTTGCAATTTGTTAATTTAACAAGTAAATCATACATAATACATCCCCCTGCCCGGGCGGTGCGTAAATTTTAACAGAAACAATTTCTTCTCACACTTTTGCCTTTAGATCAGCATGGCCCTGTAAAAATATTTTAATTTACCTGACCCTAATGAATTTAATAATAATAGTAATTATACTCAAGCATAAAGTTCTGATTTATCATTAGTTTAGTTACTTATCTTTAAATATCTTTTACACTTTCGTATAATCTTATACGGTTTAGTATTCTCTAGGGAATAATCTATAGAAAATTATTCTCAACACTAATTGACACAATTTTTGATATCTCCTAACATTGACGCAATTTTATTACTCATTTGATTGAGCTTACGACTTGCTTCAAATATCAATCAGATTCTATTATTGAGAATACCCTGATACACAGTATAAATGATGCCTATATTTTTGACGCTTAAAAATAACACTCTCAGCTGTAAGCTTAAAGTAGGAAGCGAAAGATCGCTTGAAGTTATAAGTAAAAGCAGTCAGTTTGTTCTAAGCTTGGCCGACGTATGCAAATTGCAAACGTAAAATTCAATCAAGCACATCGGTTTAGCGATACATAATAAACGTCGTATGTAGTCATTTTATCATAAAATATCGATATTAAAACTTTTGCCTGTGGTCCGAGCTTAAATAATACGCTCACCACGACTTCAAATGCTTCTTACTGCAATTCACATTCATTACTCGTGGAGTAGCTGCCTTAAATTAAAAGATCCAAGCGAAATGCGTTGACGACCAAAAGGATGAGAATATATGAGTTTGCTGGATGAACGACGCCCGATGCCTGCTTGGACGTGCTGCTACTTTCCATGATGTTGTTCTCTTCCGCTGAAATGATCTCTGCTGGCACTTCGGTCATTACTACTTCGACTGGAACATTTTAAACTTTAATTAAATTTACGATAAAACTATAGATGCATAAAGTACAATTGGCCCAAAGTCCTACTACCTAGCATGTGATGGAAGTAGAACAGGCAGTATTGCCTAAAAGGAAACCCTAAGAAGAAAGAAGAAGACGAAGAAGGAGAAGAAGATATCCATCCTATTGCTAACGAAAATAATTTTATTTCATGAAAAATGCTTATCTTGGTTTTTAACACTAAAATTTGTGCCATAAATTGACAAACCTTGTTTTAATTTATTAAATTGTGAATTGATACGCAGTTATGCTGTTTTATTTTCATAATTTTCATAATTCAGCTGCCACATTTTTGCCTCTAATACGGTCTGTGCCCTGCTCTTCAGCATCATTTAAGAGAATTTTTTGGGGAAAAACTCAGTTCAAACAAAGAGGTAAGAATGAGATACTGGAAATATTAGCACAGTTTTTAGTTTAAAAAAGTATATAAGTAATAGGCGGCCAAATAAGATGCCTAAAATTAAATCTGTAACCTGGAAATTATAGGATATTTGCACAACGCCAAGCACGAAATATCCACTACAGGTTTCTGATTGTATGACTGCTTTCCCTTTACACAAAATCTTAGCTCAGTTTGACTTGTTACCTTGCTTGGTAAGATAGTCAAACTCACTTTAAAGATATCCATGCTCAGGCTTTGCTATGTAATGTTACATTGTATATTGTATAAATAGATACAAATTAAAAAAATCAAGTATGAACAAGTCCAACATTTTGTAATACTATTGTAATCCACTGATGCTGGTCTCGTTTTGATTGAAATATACATCAGTATTGAAAATGATTTGAGGTAAGGACACAAAGTAAACTTATTAAAACTAACTTCAAGTACTCAAATAAATAAATATTAAGTATAAACACATTGCTCTGTTGCGACAAAAGTGTCAACTCAAAAACTATATTTTAAGGAAAACGAAAAAACTGTATTTTGCTTTAGTAAAAGCTGTACAGAATAAAATAAGACATAGAACATTAAACTGCTTCTTAAATTATATCTCAGAGGTTACAGGGCAATCTGTAACCTTTTTGCCTTTCTTATTTTCGTAAGGTGATAGAAGTCTTTACTTTGTACGTGTCTTTAATATCTTCAGCCCGACAAAAAATGGAATTATTTTGAGTTGTGCCAACTATCGCCAATTAATATTAAAATAAAAATTGTCAATAATTCACTGTCTTTTTTTACGTCATAAGTGGCACAACACGAAATAATAATTTTATTAGTTTCCAGTGTTGTGCAACTAAAGATGATAAGGTTTGCACTCCAATATAAACATCTTTTCTAATTTTCAAAAACGAGACAAACGTCATCTACTGGCTGTCTGGTAAACTAGTATTAATATGGTTTTAATGACTTGCAGAGTAACATTTATTGAGTCAATTTCTGGTCATAACTAAAAAATCAAATTTTTTAAGATGTCACACTTTTGTCACAACATTGCGATATGTATTTAGTATGGTATATAGTAAGAAAATACACAATCAACCAGCTCTGTCCCTACTTCTCTTCAAGTCAGTATACCAAAGTCAGAAAAGCAGTAGAAACTAATAGTTTTTAAAATGACTCTAAAGATTAGAATTTTACGTTAAAAGTTGTCTCACTCTGCAAAATTACAGCTACGCCGTTTAAAGCCTCAGAAAGTTGAAACAAACATCTGAAGAAAGGCTATTTATTCCAATTCAATCCTATTTAAGCAAACAATTCTTGTTCGCTCTCGTTATCGTGAAATTTTCGAACTAAATATCATTGTAGCCTGGAAATAAAACCAGATAAAGACACGAATTTGGTTCCTACAGCTTGAAGAATTTGAAGGTTATTTGGCAGTAAACAATTATAAATCGCTAAAAACGTCATCTTTTTAAAAAGTAAAACATTTCCAATTAAAAGTAACAACAAGCTATATTAAAGCTCATGACGGTCCTAACAATAAAACACCATAAGAAAAACTTTGAATAGTGGTTTGGTTGACTATATGCAAACGGCGTTGAACACGCCAACGACTGCGGTAGTTCCAATAATACTACCTATCATTTTATTTTGCTAAAAGAAAGCAGCTATTATCAGGTTTGCATTGCGTGGAAAAGATGCGAAGAACACACGATCGAAAGTGATGTGACGTCAAGATAAAAAATTTAAGCTCGCCCAAGGTTTTGGTTTTTTAATAATACAAATATTTTGTATTGACCATTTTTAAACGATGTTATTCAAATAATCAATAACAACATAACAACTCACAATTCCATAAATGCAAAGGTCCTATAATTGTCGTTTAACGTATCAACTCACTGCGAATAGAATGCCGTCGCTCATCTGCATGTTTTTCCTTGGGTCCAACGTAACCTGGGATGGTAGACATGCATGTTAGCCACAGTTGGCCGTTGCCACCTACATGCAATTCCGACACCAGAATAGTGAGCTGTTTCATCGCCGGCGCCCTTTGCTCAAAGTATCCGTGCCCATTGAGACGGCCATTGGAGAAGGATCGCGTCAGGGAGTCATCCACCTTTATGTATAAATGTTGTAATGAGCGGATGCACGTGCATGCTAATTAATTCGTTACAAAATATCTTGACGCTTTAATGACGTTGGGTTATGATTGGGACGCCACTTGCTCCCGGGTTTAATTATACCTTTTCTCCATTGATCAGCCATGTGATGTGTGGAGGCGGACGAGCCGGCGCCGTTGTACAATTTGCCTGTAGGACGTCGCCCACCTCGTACGTGGTCTTGTCGAATGTTATCGTCGGGTCTCGATTCTGTGGTTCTGTAACAATCAAACAAGTTGTATAATCGATTTGCTTCTGGGCGTCCAAAGATTACAGAATTTCATTAGAAGGGTCGGAGATGCAATTAAGCTTGATTGTTAGCCCTTACGTGGCCGACTTTTAGTTATGGAGGAATGCAACAAGTTTATGACTAATACTAGAGCAGCATCTTCAGAGTAATTGAAAGAAATGCATGTAATTACCTATAACTGTAAGCGTTACCGCTTCGGAATCTTTACTGAAGATCGGCGTTTCCATCGAGACTACGCAAGAGTACGACCCGGAAGCAGCGAAATCTAACTTTGTAAGCTCCAGTTGCTTCTCGTTGCTGTTCGTTTTCTGAAAAACAAGAATCAGACAAAAATGATGATAGACGAAAGAGTGCCGGCTTGACCTCGAAGGCCGAGTGAATAATGCAATGTATCAGCAGTGCCCAATCACTACAAGCAGTCTATCACAGTCAGCAATCGAGAATTCGTGAAAACTTTGACGGTCGACGCTCGCTTTCTCCCGGACGCGAGGCCTAAACTTCCAAGTCTGGTGTAAGCTTGAAGCTAAGCGAGCAAAGAGTTGTTTGTAAGCGGAGCAATTAGGTGTAATCAAAGTTTGAGCGGGCAGTTTCATTTTCCGACTTGGAAGTCGCTCGCGCTCTCCGCACTCGGCTACATATAATGAGAATGTAACGCCGTCAGCCACTACTCACGTATCTAAAGCCGAGCAATTTATCCTTGTGCTTCCATAATACCCGTATAGAAGCACTCACCCACGCCGCTCATGACTAACTCACGTCAAGCAGCAGAGCCTTTGTTGCCTCTGCGAGCACGACGTGATGATGCACAGAGGAGGCGCGTACCGCATTCGGCGGTCGGTCCCGTAAGGGTTCATCTCGCGTTTGATGATGATCAACGATAACTCCTCTGCCAGCGTGCATAAACAATGCACAGATCGAGGCAAATTTCTGCGTTATAGATGGAAATAACAAACATGCAGCTCTTGACTCAGCAGTTATCAATATGATTCGGAGTGAATAACAAAGTGGAGCCAATCTAATTGCGTTTGGGAACATATCTATTTGGCATTATTTCCATCTGAGATTTATACGTACATTTAACTCGGATCCAAGCATTGAGAAGTAGCGAAAAGGCGGCTTTCTGTCCTTGATGTACTGAAAGATTTTAGCGCCTGCTTTCTGCCATTCGACTTTGTAGAGCTGCTCCGGCGTGACGCTGTGCTCGCATTTTAATATCACGCTGCCGCCGCGAATGGCATATCGCGGCATTATCAGTTCCAGCCGATCGATATTACCCATACAACAGCACCCTGAAACAAAACACATAAAGTCTTAGTTTATTATATTGTTCACTCCGAGTAGAACTCACACATTTTGTTTATCAGTAAACACGTATATTGTATTTTTATGTTTCTAGAGGATGTTGTCCGGGCCTATCGTTTAAAACTATACTTTGATTAACAGATGCAATAGCCCAATTGAAAACAACTGGTAAATAGTGCAATTCACTTTGAGAATCAATATCCCTTATAAGTTATATTGTACCTAATAGCATTTTAATAGTTTCTAGCAATTATTAAGAACTCGCACTCCTCATGTATTACCCAATCCCTGAACATGAAAAAGATGATTGGTCGATGAGCTTGCAACCTATTCCCGTAATATGCAAAAAATTTTATCGAAAATCAGAAGCCCGGTCAGACGGAGCAAAAATTGGGAGGCCTAGGCAAGCTCAGCTAGAACTGTAGGCCATAGGAAAAAAAGAAGGATAAAACTGAAAGGAAGTGAGTGTGGACATCTCATACTTGCACCGATTTGTTTGTGCAGTGATACGTAACAGGAAGTTTGAGTGTATGCACTCCGCTTTAGATTACTTCGCGCATCCATAGTTTCATTTTGCAACAGTTCTGAAATGATAGTCATTGTAGTACTGTTAACAGTGCTAACGTAGTGGTTAATAACTGGAAAGCCATTCTTAGTTAGAAGTAGAAAAAAAACTTTTGAGTGCAGGTTTTACAAATAAAATTTAATTTATCTATCAATATTCCATCTATTGAAACAAATATAGGCATATATTTAAGAATATGTACAAGTACACTTCATTACCACCCAATTGATCCTTAAGTCTATTAATTATAAATCATAGATATAACTCTAGATGCAAAACACAAACATCAGTTTAAGGGCCGCCGATAATTAAATATTTTGAAGTCATCAATGTGTGAAAGGCCCACATACAAGAAATCAATACATTTTCAATTATTCACAAAGTTGAGCTTCTCCCACAAGTATTATGAACGCGGACTAATACGTCACACGAAATTAAATATCTATCAAGCTCTAGTGATATCACTTCATGTTCTCTTGTTTTAATAGCCTTCTGCTGAAGAGTATGCTGCGCACTTGCTTATTGCACTAGTGTATGGTAGCGTAATACGTTTAATTATTACTGCGATGCGTTTGTCAGTGCACATAAAACGTAGTTTCCACAGGCTGGAAATGTAATTCAGCTCGTAAATAAAATTAATTTATAGGACTTCTTTGTTTGGTTTGAATTAAATGGAAGCTACATAAATTTTGCCTTATAATGGAGGCCATTTAGTGTAATATTATATAAAACAATAAACATATAGTTTGTTAAAACGTTGGTAATAAATATTTTTAGATATGTATAAAAGGTGCCATGCATAAATTTTAAAGAGAGCCGTTTACGAAGTAAGTCAAATGTTTTATTTTATTATATATATATCGCCCGGTCTAATGCAAAATTATTTTCTACTGTTATTGCCGCTTGTAAATAAAGTTGCACTGTACTTATGCTAGGGAATATGCTTCTTAGAATAAATAAAATGCATTTAAAACAAAAACATATATTTTCTTTCATGAATGCAAACTGCAAACCGTAAATTAATTTAATTAAAACATGTTTGTTAATGTGGGGTCTAATCTAAATAGCGTTAAGCAATATTCTGATCCTTATATATATATTAGGATGTTGTTTTGTTCGCTTAGATCTTCAAAACGATTAAACAGAATTGAATGCAATTTGCACGACAAAAACTCAATGATGGACGTAGGCGTAAGCAGTAGGCTAATTATTGAATAAAAAATTTGAACTAAACAACACGTAGCGGGTCAGACTCACAGCACATTGTATAACAAAGGAAGAGCGCAAAGCAACTAAACGATAACGTAAAGTAATTGAACGGCGGCGATGGATATAAAGCGCACGGTAAGGAAGAAAAAGCATTTCGAAGAGCTTACTAGCATATGGACATTTTCAAATTTCAATAATTTTTTTAGGGACCTAAAAAATTATTTACGTGATATTAAGCATTTGAAGAGTAAAAATGAGGTTTTTTTTTGGGGTATAAGTCATAACAATTCCCGGCAACGCCGGGTGGGTAACATTCTAGTTAACTAAATAAACTAATGAAGAAGAAATTTTATTTTTGAACTTCAAAAGGCAAAAAATAATAAAATAATATAAACTCTATTAGCTCAAGCATTTGTTGTCTGACTTTTCCCAAACAGACACGGATTCCTTGAAGGGTCCACCCAAAACGGATTTTTAAACCTCTAGAGAGGTGGCAAATACTCCTGAAGGAGTAAAAAGCAATATTGTTATTTTGCTCAAGTATTAAATGTGAAGATTATTTACAACTCAAGTAATTTAAATTTCTTGAGGCTTGAGCGGCCACCAAGCGCGTCTCCAGGTGGCGGATAGGAGAAAGGCCAGCTAATCAGCGTAAATACGCGGTAGCTGGTTAATGTAGACATAAAGATGGACAGTTGGA
>JARJDU010021047.1:0-11976 GCA_030264695.1 Lissagria laeviuscula | reverse complement strand
TATGTGACTCTAAATCGTAGTTAACATCCCAATAATTGTCGATCCTCTAACTTAAATCAAAATATTTGTATTCAACCAAAAGCCCACCCTTTTTTCATCCATCCTCCCTTTCATTTCAAACTTTCATTGCATGCCCATTGTCTTCGTACGTTCAATTTTTGAGCAACAAGCCGATAAATTTCGTCGCTCGGTCGTTTTGGAAACATAGATGTCTTCTACATTGTGTCTTGCGTCTGCAATTCGATGAGCACAAAGTTTACGATCATCGTTCTTCAATAATTCGATAGACTCGCAGGTAACCAACAATACCAACTACAATATTCACCCTCTCTTCCTTCTTTTTTCTCTTTTTTCCTTTCTCCCTTTAGTTCATTTTTTCTTTTACTTCTTTCTTCTTTTCATTTTGTGTCCCTACCGATGCTTCAAATTTCAACCCTTAAATCCATGCTACAAAGCATTTCAATGCCGCAACACGTTGCTAGTGTTCCACTGTTCTACTGTGCGATTCGACTCTGACACACTCAATACTTAAATAACAATTAGATTATTATGAATGATAGAAATCGATGATGTGTTTGGATATCGACAATCATGCGCGTATTGTACTCATAATGCAGATATTGTCATCGATAGTGACAACAAAGTATTGCGAGGATTAAATTGTTTAGACTTTCGGATGTAGTTTTTATAGATTTTGTTGTAGAATGATGAAATTTTATAAATACAAAAAATAATGTTATAGGGTAAAACTTATTCTTAATTTAACTAAATACAAGTTTTTGTTAACTTGTTGCCACCCTTATATATTTCCCTCAAAACTAGCTTCTCGATTGCCTTTGTTTTCATCCGTAAAAACATTCTTTTCATAGAAAATATTTGAGAGATATAAGCATAACATTTAGTAAAATCACAATTAAGTAAATTTTAAAGATATTTCTGTGAACATGGTTGAACTATATTAAAAATTGTTGATAATACAAGCAGACAAATGTCATATTAATAATTGAATTTTTTTCCTTGTTTCACACCTGGTTAATTTTAATTTTAACATTCACATTTTTTTTTGCACTTACACCAAATTTTGTATATCGATAGTTAATTAAATTACCTATTAACTGTAAATATTTGGTTAAAGTATAATCAAATTTGTTTTTGCTAGAAGCTGGCAAATTTAATCCTACAATTTTTATATTTTTTTAGGTTTTGTACTTTGGTAATTTTATTTATAACTTGAATAATATTGCAGGTTTTAATACCAAATTTATTAGGTCGATAGCTAATTAAATTATCTATAAACTGCCAAAATTTTATTAAAATCGATTTATTTTTGTAGGTTTTACAAAAAGTCAAACTAACCAAGCAAAAAAACAGTTACTTGTTGCTTGTTGCTTGTATTAACTTCAAGTTTTTAGGGGATTAATACAAAAAATGATGTCGTAGAGAAAAACTTACCCTTAACTTAACAAAACACAAGTTTTTGCTAACCTGTTGCAACTTTTTTTTTCTTCTCTTAACACCTTTTTTTTTAAATTTTTGCACAAAAAAATATTTTGATATCAATCTCACCAAATTTTTTTTTTTAAATTGCAAAATCTTTTTATAAAAACAATTCAAATAAAATTCTCACACTATCAAAATTATCTCACATAAAATAATATTATAATAATCTATTTAGTATTATATTCCCATTCGGGCCGTTGCATTACTCGCTTTTTTCATTTCCAAGCATTCATTTTACATAATTCGAATTGTTCTACATCACAATCACATTCAGTGCGTCTTCAGTGTCCCTATCAACCCTTACAAAAAGTTCTGTCTGCTGCTCTATCAAAGTCCCCTTAATGCGCTTCAATCACGTAACTAACTCCTGTCTCTTCTTCTGCCGTGACTAGGGACCGACCATAGCCCGTCGTTAATGATCCTCGCATGCAAATCGCCATGCACAACAGTCGACATTCTTCCCCGCACGCATCATCCCCAAAAAATAAAACGAAGGATAAGGAGAGATAATTATGCAGATGTATGCGCGCGGCTATTCGAACGCAAGACAAATGAGATAAAGATTGCTGCTTGTCTTTCTGAGAACTTTTTGTCGTGAGAAAGAAAAACACACTCACCTAGGAACAATTATATTGAATGAAAAAATATTCTTTTTAGGGCTGTTACATAATGCAAATCATTGCGGATATACCTAGCTGTTAGCTGAATGATAATACAAAAAGTTTTCGAATGAATTATAAGACGTGATTAGTCATAGTTTTCTGTTCGAATATAAAATGTTAACTTAAGTTGAGAAAAATCTATTTTATTTTAATATGAAAAAATGAATTATTTTTTAAATTACAGTGAAACCTCGCTTAACGAGTATAATTCGATTCGGAGTCATACTCGTAATGCGAAACAATTTTGACTGTATAAATTCATATAAATTACAATAACGCTTTCCATGCCCAAGAAATACTCAAAAATTGAAGATTTCACCAAAAAAATACTTAAAAAACGTTATGAGTCACATTTATTCAAAAAAAAATACATAAAAATTTTTAAGGAGCGTGATTTATCTTTATCTTTTCTTCTATCGCGAAATAAACTAACTTAGAATAATAATTCGATTTGCAGCAAACAAAAAATCGAAATACAAATTAGTGACAAACATAATTCCTTTTTACTAGAAAGTTGTCTAGAGACATTTGTTTTTGCCGACGGTACAAAGTTTGGAAAAAATGCTCGTATAAAAATGATGTAACGATGGAATAGTTTCCCATAATTCCAGCATTTTGTTCGTTATGCGAAACATCGCTCGTTAAAGCGTCAATTAAAAAAAAAGCTCGTTAAGCGAATAGCTTGTTATGCGAAGTGCTCGTTAAGCGAGGTTTCAATGTATTTAAAAAAAAATTAAACATATGTTATACTCTCTTATTTTGGTTAAATTTTGTTTGAAATTCTAAAATTACAGCGTAACTGATGCTTTTTTCTCTAGTCTAGAACGCTGTTGCTTGTTTCTCTCTTCTTTTCTTGTCCTTCCCAACGTGAAAATAATGAAAAACTAGGGAAAATGCAAGCGCTAATAGTCTCTTTTGTTCCCTGTTTAGTCTTGTATATAATGTCCCTTTAGAGCGAACAGAGAAAAAATGCAAGCAAAAAATAGGCTGGAATGACAAAAAAGTGTCTAAAAATGCACACGCCAAGGTTTTTTCTGGATTTTTTGTTTATTCTTGTATTAACTGCGCGATTAGGAAGACATAAAAGACTTTGGAGTGAGTAAAATTAACAGTAAATAAGTTTTTAAAAAAAAGTGTTGGTTAAACAGAATTACAAATTACTTGTATTATATATATATACTTTTTTTTAAATAAAGAGAAGCATTTTAATGATGAATTTTAGGATTTTAATTATGAAAATATTCATAACTTTTATAGTAATTATCTGATTTAAATGAATTTAAAAAATGTATATTTTTAAAACAATGCAAAATTATAAAAAAAATAAATTATATAATAAATTTTTTGTAATATTAATAAATTTTTTTTATCAAAGTCTGACTGCAAATTTTAAGTTAGAATTGGTAAAAATGTAGGTATTTAGTCACTATTTAAACAATTTTTGAAATTTGAGATTGATATCTTGTATGTTGATGGTTTATTGAATTATATATTTATTGCATTTAAAGTTTTTGAAATATCTTAAAAATTGTAAGAGTTACGAAAGGCCAAACTTGGTATTAAGATGATTCCAAGAGTATAAAAATTGCTGAATTTTTCCTTGCAGAGTTTTGATCATAACTTTTTCAATTTTAAAGGCACATATACCAAATTTTAGAGGTATGTTAATGAACACATTGTTTATAAATTGTATAAAAATATATTTATGGTATTTTGTTTTAAAAGTTGTACACAAGTGATACAACTTTATCAACATTTTTTTGATTTTTTTTTTGATTTTAAGAAAAAAATAATTTATTGAAGCAATCAAAGAGGCAGAAAATTATAATTTAGCAAGTTGATTATTTTTTAAATTATGAATTTATTGCAAAAAAAAATTGGATTATATGAAAACTCTAGGTTTTACAAGTAGTTGAAATTATTAAAAAATGTTTTCAAGAATTATGAGTTGGAATTTTTGCTAATAACTTTATCAATTTTTAAGCTACAAATACCAAATTTTGTTATAATATTAATAAATAATATTTTTATTAACTAACAAAAATTTAATTTGAAATATTTTGTTTTAGAATGATTTAACAAGCAAAGACATTTTTTCAGATTTTTTTTTGCTTTTTAGAAAAAAAAAATAAACAATTAAAGTGCAAGGAAGTTAAAATTTTGAAAATAAATATTTAATTATATTATTAATATTTAACAAGAAAAAAAATTTGATTATCACAAAAATTTTAAAAGTTATAAGCTATTATATAAAACAATTTTTCATTTACAAAAATGTAAAATATTATCCCCACAAATAAACCCATAACTTTCTCAATTTTTAAGATACACAAACCAAATTTTGTATTCACATTACTACCCTAATACTTCATAACCTGCTAAAAAATCAATCAAAATTTTCAAATACCATCAATTATATATCATTTTCTTAAAACTTTTTGGAAGATTTTTTTTCTTAAAATATATTTTTCAAAATTTTCCAAAATTTATTATTATAAACAAATAACTATTAAACAACTGATAAAATATCCAGAAATCACCAATGCTAATTTATAAGCATCCAGAGTTCCCACTGTTCTTTAAGACCAGGAGAGAAAGTTAGTTATATCCTTCTTTGCATATCATTTCCGGGTCGTATGCGCATCAATCCCAAGCCGAAGAGAGTATTTAAGAGCTTAATGAATAAAAAGCCGTAATCCTTGCATTCATCTTTTCTTGCGGCATCCACCACAGCCTTTCTTACCTTTGCTTGCTCCAAGTGCATGTGCATAAACATCACGTACCCGTACCCCCTGCCAGCATAATTATACGCGTTTCCGATGCATACCACCTCGAGGGCATCTTTATCGTCAACAACCCCTAATTTAAAATTTTATTTTTTTGCGTTTGCTTTTACATAGAGTTTGTAAGAAATGAAGTAAGCGAAGGAAAAAAAATCATATGGGAAATTGTTTTGTGGAGATGCTAAGAAGTAGGAAGAAAAAGGAAAAGGAAAAAAGTAGGAAGAAGAAAGAGGTACCTAAGGATTAAAATTTGAATTTATGATAGATGAAATTTATTTATTAAAATAAAAATTGAATTTTTGCATAAAATACTGAAAAATATAAAATTTTTAGGCAAAAATTATTTTTTTGGTAAAATTTCTTTAAAAAATTATTTTTGGAAAAATAATTATTTTCAATGTTAAATTAATTAGGTAACAACTGAGAGCATTAACTATAGTTTTGTTTTTTTAGTTTAAATTTCATTTGGAAAAGAGAAAAAAAATGTAACACGTGTGGGCACCCTTGCATCGAATTTCGTCTTCTTTTACATTTTCGACAGTTGTTCGTTACGGCTCATCAATTCCCAAAAAAAGTTTTTTTTTTTCACAAAGAAAAAAGTTCATTAACATGGCAGTAATTCGATACCTCCACAATTTTTTCTTCCCAGTCGATGATTAACAACTAACACATTAAATGAATTGACATTTCCATCGCTAGAAAATCGATGCATTTTCTAATTGTCTAATTAAACAAATAAATTCCGACATATTTTTAAAATCTTCAACTAAAAAATTCCCATCGATAGTTTTTTCCTCATAATATTTATAGACAAAAACAGTTTCACCCCACATCCTTCCATAATCTCACTATCCGGTTATGCCAGTCCCAGTATCTTCTTCAATTGGGAAGAATCATTCATTCGAGTAAGAAAAATCTGCATATGGGACACATCGCACTATAATATGCAAAAAAACATTACTCTCGCAGATTAGGCAAGTAAGCAAAGCAACCCTTTCTGAAGTGGCCCGCAAGGCATTTAACCCGAAATCTCTTCGTTTGTCTTTGCCCTCTTGTTTCGCACCCTTTGCTCAGCGTCTTCTTCGACTACCTGGCGCAATAATGCAATCTGCATAATCGGTCTATTATCAAGCCAACGCGCCGTTTCCCTTCTACATTTTCCTAGCAAAGAACATCACTGTTTTGGTTAAGGTAGACAAAAAGCCTACACGCAGTCAAGTGTGTTACGTTTTTGTCTTTGAAAAAAGTCTTGAAGGGTTGTGCTCACCACTCGGTTAGCTCTCTAGGGATGAAAGAAAACGTTAATGAAACAATGTAACAATTTTTAAGCCGGGAGTGAAACTGAAACTAGACATAATAGAATATTATAGATGAAGAAAGGGTAAAAGCTGCTAGTTCATTAGATGCCAATGAAAAAAAAAACTTCCCAGTCATAAATCTCCCTGGATTTTTGTACGGCAGCAAAACTGCTAACAAAACTCAATGGCAAAATGATAATTTAATTCAATGACAATTATTTTAGAAAAATTTATTAATTAATATGTTAATTTACAAAGAAAAAAAAAGTTACTGATTGAAGAATGTGGTCTCGACACACAAGACAAAAAAAAACAAAAAAGCAGCACATTATCAATATAATAATCAAGATGAATAAACAGTACAGAATGTGAGTGGGAATGGAAGACATTGGGGGGTAAATATATGAGGGTGGTAGTCTGCGGCCCCCATTCTACCGTTGAATACTGTGCGTGCGCGACCTTGCCGTCTCCATGCCGACCAGACAACGGATCTTCTTGTCTGGGACTAGGCAGCAAAGCATCCCAGAAGAAAGCTTTCGGCTTTCAAAGACTTTCAGAGGACACGCATACACTCTCTCACAGATCACAGTCATAATAATAATAATAATAAAAATTGTAATAATAATAATAATAGGCTTGCTTTTCTATATAGAAAAAAAATGTAATAATGAACGGAACGAATTGCTAAGAGGAATAGAAAATGAGCGTTTGCAAATTTATATAAACAAGACAAATTAAAGTAGAAGCAGAAAATAAATTAAATATAAACATAAATAAATGTAAATATGAATATATAAATAAATATGTGGTTTTGAGTTGGTTTGAGAAAAGCTTAAGGGTTGTTTAAAAAGACATCATCAACATGTTTCTATTTTTGTGTTTTTAAGCTTGGATGACAGGTTTTTGAAATTTAAAAAATATTTATTATGGTGATTTAATTAAATTTGATTATATTTAATTCCGAAATTTTAAACAAATAATAATATTAAAATTCAATATAAACTGCAAATTTTACTAACCTCCAAACTTAAAATCAAAAAGAATTCTTTTAGTACCAACTTTCACTTTAACTCGCATAACTTCTTCAATTTTTATGCCATAACCAACAATTTTTACACACAAACAGCAAATTACGTTCCTCATTACAAAACACCTTGAAAATTTAAAAAACAATTTTCAGTACCCCTCTAAATTCGATCTCGAAAATCGCTTTTATTTGCCATGTCTTTCTCACGTTTAATATTCCGCATTCTGCAGCCAGCATTCTGCATTCTGCTTAAATATTAAATTATATTGCAGATAATAAACATAAACATTGATTAATGATGTTTTGATGCATAGTTAGACTGAGACTGATTGAGATGTAAAATTGTCGAGGCGAGAGATCGATCAACCATCAAAGGGTTGGATAGGGTTAGTGGCAGCTCGAAGAAGTCGTAGGGTCGCAGTGAATGATTCCGTGTTTGGCCCACATCTATTTAGCCTAATCGATATCAATCGGCAAGTTCGGTTTTTGGTTTTGCCTTACCCATTCTCTTTATAGAACAGACGTACGCTCAACGCACGACTTGCATCGAAGGGGTGCAAGCCGCAAATCTATTATCGACCTACAATCGGATCACTGACTAATCGATATCATCGGCTTGTTACCAATGTGTCAACTGAAGAATAGAATTGAATGATATAAAAAGAGAAAGAGATGGAAAGAGATTAAAGATTTTAAAATTTTAGTATACAATTTTGTTAATTATGCATAGTTTAATTTTTTTTTTTTTGAAAAAAAAAAAGAAAAATATTTTTATGTATTTTGTAAAAAAAAACATTATTCATCGAATTTTTTGCCTAGGTAGGCAGAAAATTTTGAATAATTATTTATAATTCAATTATCTTTTTTTTTTATTTCACCGTGGCCCAAAAAAAAAGAAAAAATTCGTTAACCCTTTGCATCAAAAACCAAACCGTTTCCATGTTTTTTTGTGCGTGTTTTTCACATCTGCTTTCACACCAAAAAAAAAATTCGAAAATTCAAAAAAAAAATTAAATAAAAACTGTGAATAAGAATGTGAGTACTAATACAAAAAAAAAAAACGTGCGAAAGGTAAACAAAAAATGTCTTTCTTCCTTCCTGATGGTGATTCGTATGATTTGCATATGCACTGCACAGGCCATAGCCTCAACCTCACTCCAGGTCGTCCCAAAGAAGAGACAAAAAAATGATGCTAACCCGCTAACCCTTTTTTCCATCATCTGCATACTCGTTCGAAGCGAGCGCAGCTCTCATTGTGCGTATGAATGCATCAATGCGTGCCTAAACAGTGGCCCGTTTGTTTCTCACGGCATTCAGGGTGTAAAGACGGATGAGGGTGAGGATGAGGACGCTGTTCTCGACTCTTCCGTTTGTCTATCGGCATTAATGACATAACGATGCATCATTCGACATTCGACATTTGCATATTATGATCCCTGCTTTTTTTCTTCTTCATCTGAGAGTGAGGTTCTCAAATGTTTTATGCATAACTTATTTGTTCACTGCACTACTCATTAAAATAAAAATAAAAGTATGCGATGATGAGGTAAAGAAAAAAATGCTCTCACCTCTTGGTTAAAAGACATGTAGTGCTGGACTGCAGGGTCCATATGTTCGGCCATCACACTCATCCAGTGCACGAATCCTTGAGCACCCTGTGTACCACCAACACCTCCTTGTGGTCCTGCTGGACTACCACCCGTTTGACCTCCATCCCAACCGAATGCCTTCTGAAACAAATTTTAAAAAATTATATATTTATTGTTTTTTTAAAGTGTTTTTTTTTATAAAAAACATATTTTTCTCAAATTTTCATGTTTTTTTGATTTTTATGATTTCTATTTTGTATATTTTTCTAAGATCTTGAATATTTTTTGCTATTCTTTTTTTTTAAATTTTTATGTTTTTTATCCTATGTTTTAAAATGTTATCTATGTTTTTCTGAGTTTTTGCGTGTGTTTTTTGTTGCATTTTTTTGCTCGTTTTTCTATCAATTTTATGTTTTTATGTTTTTTTTTTTGATTTGCACCTGATCAAAATCACGGCTTTCCTTAAACAGCATGTTTTTGTAAACGTTGTTCTTGTCGTCGCCGTTGCTCTGTTGAAGAACGGCTTTGGCAAACAACGTCTTGTAGAATTGCGTAGGTAGCAACAATTGGTTATTGTTGTAGGCGTCTAGTTTGTTGGCGAAATTGTTGCATTTGAAAGCAGCCGCAGCACTGGCCGTTGTACCGGGGCCTCCCATCCCAGTGGTTGATTTATAGAAATTATGAAAACTGCCGCCGCCACCGCTACCACCTCCGACGGGGCAACTTATACCTGGAGGCGGTGAGCCGACGGCCGACGGTGGTCCGTCGTTAATGAGCGACGAATCACTCGAGTCTGAACTACCGCCGTCAGTAATTCCATCGGCGGTGTTATTGCTTCTTACTGCTGTCATGTTTTCTTTTTTAATTATTGCAATTTTTCAATGTTTTTGAATATTTGAAATATTTTCAAATAAATATTGCTAGTAAATAATTTACACACATTTTTTTTTTAAATAAATAGTTTTCTTAAATATCTGATGTTTTTTAGGTAATTTAAATGATTTTCAAATATTTAAAAAATTTTTAAAATAATGTCACATAGTTTTTGAAATTGTAAATATATTTTTTTGAAATTTTGAATATTGTTTTATGTTTTTTTGAACACAAATTTTTTTTTGATGTTTTTTAATTTTCAAATTGTTTTTTTAGTTATTTTAAAATATTTTTTGATGTTTTTTTAAATTTTATATATTCTTAATACTTCGTCTTGGTAAATTTACAAAAAATATTTTGCTCTCATGAATTTTGGTCCAAATTGCATGTTTTCTTTGATTTTTGAAAAAGGAACTTTCACTTCTTGCTTACAATACTTTCGTTAATCTGTTAGGAACTTTGATAAAGCTTAATATTAATATTTATTATAAATATATTCTGATTTAATTAGCAATAAGTTGTAATGTTTAGGAACTTTGTTTAACTTTTTTTTGAGTTTTCTTCAAGATTTTTTAAATATATTAGCATGATTTCACTTTTTCAAATTTTCTTCTAAAAGTTTTTTTGTTGAAATAGCTTTTTTAAAATGTTCATCCCCACTCATCCCGCAATGTTTACACTTTTTGCATAAATTTCCCTCGCAAAGTTTTCATTAACGCCTCATTCACTTAATTTGCTGCCCCTTCCCCACAATCACAGCCGTCCACCAAGCAGCCTCCCCGCCATCCGTCGACGGCGTCTCTCTATCCCGTTCGCACCGCCGCTTTCGCCGCCTCTGCCTTCTCCACGTTCAACACTTAAGGTAATTTAGTCACATGTAAGAGCGAGTTAATTAGCGCGCACACAGCAGGGAGCAGCCGCTCGTTAGACAGATTCGTGCCAGCGGCCGGTGCAGTTGCCACAGAGGCGGCTGCTGCGCATATTCAGCGAACGCGAAAGTTGGTAGTCGGTTAGCGCGTCGCCGTCGCACACTTGAGCCGCCGCCGTCGTAGCCGCTGCCACCTCGTCTTAGCCTCTTGCGTGCACTTCGTGCTTGTTTCGCTGGCTGCTGCAAGCGCACGTTCGTCGAACGGTCGAGGATGCACTTAGTTCCCGAGCATGCCGCCAACTGAAGACGGCGGCGCGGCGCCCCCAGAACTGGGTTACGCGGAAATAAGAAAGCAAAAGAAGAAGAGAAGAGTGCAACGACGACGACGTTGGTGGCGGCGGCAGCAGCATGAAGCACACACATACGATCAGGGGGCGGAATGAAAAAAAAACAACAAACAGCAACCACCCTCCTTCTTTATTTGACTCCCTTCGCCGCCCCTGCTGCCGTTGCGCTCGCGAGACGAAGTGCATACGATACGATATGGGATATGGGGGGAGGCCGCCCCATGCATAGAAGATAGTATTGAGCGCAATGCACACATGGGGGCGGCAAGGGAAGAGGCAGGCATAAGAAGAAGACGAAGAAGTTTAATATTGATTGGTTATTTCGTCATCGGTGCATTTCCGTCTGCGTTCGTATTCCGGGGGGTGGGGGCAAGTGGGGGGCGGATGAAAAAAAGAGCTGGAATGAAAGGTGGATGTGTATGGGGGTGGCAACCCATATCCTCTAGCTCGGGTCTGTCTTTTTTTTCAGTTTTTCTGCTGTTATTTTCTTGCTAGTTTCCGTTGTGTTGTGAATTTTTCTATGCACTACCATCTTCCTTTGAGTTTTTATTGAAAAATTATATTTTTGGAAAGGTTTTCAGTAGAGAAAATGAGGAAGTACTGACACCTGTTGTTCGCTCAGTAATTAAGGCAAGATTTTAGAATCATTTGCACTTTTTTCGATTTTTTAACATTACTTCCAGAATTTACAGAGTATTTACAGAGAAAAGTTTAAGAGGAAAGTCATTTAAATTATCATTCAGGATAACTTAAGTTCGTTAAAATCGGTCAGAAAATATAGGTTTTACAAGTGCTCAAACATGGCAATCACGCTTAGTAATTAACTCATCACATTGAAACAAATATTACTTTTTGGTTAATTTATCCTAATTTCTAAGGTTTTTATACTAATTTTATAAAATTTTGGAATATAAAAGTCATTTAAATTATCTATCAGAAAAACTAAAAACATAAAAAATATATGAATAAATATTGAATTGACAGCTGTTCGAACATAACATGTACACACGGCAATTAACTCAACATTAT
>JARJDU010021034.1:0-11897 GCA_030264695.1 Lissagria laeviuscula | reverse complement strand
TCATTTCTAGAAGGGCGACGGATACTAAGTGCCGCAAAGCTGTTTGTTTGCTGTTGTGAGAATCTGGAACAGACTTTCATATTTTATCCTTTTGTCATTTCCAGGGTGGGGAACTGAGAGAAAAGACCGCACCAAGTACCAACTTATCTTAAGAGGCTCATTTACCTCCAACTTTTATAGGAAACTATAACTGATTCTGATCCCACAAATTGAGCTTATTTATGTTTTTTTTTTGGATTAATTTTATATCTGAAAAAAACTATACCCAATCGTTTTACTTTTTCGAATCGGAAATATTTTAAAATTAATTTAGAAATTTACGAAAAACGTACTTTAACTTTAGCGGCTTATGTTCCGAGTTGAAGGCAAAAATCGCAAAATCGGCCACGATGTACTTTTCAAATTTTGTAAAACAATCAAATATCCTGGCCGTAATCAGTCACGAGTCGAAAGCAAATTTTTGTCTCGTTTACTCAGTCCATAGTCATCGAAATCCAGCCTTGTATTGCTGTCCCTTATTTAAACCATACACGCATTCGACCTCAACTTTTCAACATTTCGTTGAGTAAATGAGCCTCTTAAACCGCCATTGTATATTACACAAAATATTTAAATAATGAAGAAGAAAAAAAGAAATTAAACAAATTTATCAACTAAATTTGTCTTATAATATTTTCAACATCCGCTAACAAACTATCCCAAAATTATTTGAGATAACTATAGATATGTTATGTCTTACGCAACAACAGGATGTTAAATTATCATCACAAAAGAAATCAGCATTGAAATAAAAATTAAAAACCTTAAATCTGGAAGATAATTTCCTTCATAATCTTATCAACAAATGACAAAAGATTTCATACACGACCGCTATCTAAATATGCTGAGCATAATTACACGGCAGGTATTATAAGCGCAAAGGTAGCGGCCTTGCAGCCATCATCACATCCACTTTCCATTGTTCATAAAGACATTGCCAAAAGTCACTTGAGCATTTTGCTTTTAGACATTATGTTAGAGACATATTACACGTTAATTGCTGTTCGGCGTAGCGCCAACGAATTTCGATGATCTTGGAGTCATTAGGACCCAAATTAAAAGAACAAAAACAACAATAAAGAAAAGTGAATGTAGTAGTTACTGCCGAAGCCGAATGCTACTTACTATTTTACTAGCAATTAACGATACTTCTATGTATTCATACAGCTTTTGCTTGGATCTTTACTAAATTACTATGACACGCTGGTACTGCTATCGCTACTACTTCTTCAAATGCTTACTAATGACAACTATGCTTTGGTTTCTACCGATCGTGCAATGAAGAAAAGTGTACACAAATGAAACAATGCCTTTTCCATACATGTAGTTATTTATATATTTATGTAAAAATATTTCAAATTGCGTGGCATTTCTGAATTATCCACAAATAGTGTCATTGTCTTTCTGCTTTCTTACAAAGAATCTTAAAATCCTGGAGTGAGTAACTAACTGCAGAAAGAAAGGACAAGAGCGAGAAATATTCTAGTGAAGTAGATAAATATAGCAGCAAAGCTGCATGCCTCAGGATCTTGAAGTCATCCAGAAATACATTTTGCGCTGTGGCATCATGCAAGTAAAACATGAAATTTAACAAGAACTAAAGAAAAAGTTTTGCTCTTGTCAAGATGATGGAATTCTAGTGCCATTGACACTGTGTGCCTGATCTCATCGCTTATCCTCAAGCTAAGAGACGTTTAAAATGATGGTTCTCTTAAAATTTAGTTGAATCTTAAAGAAGCCGGCAACAATGCAAAATCTAGTGACTTTAAATTGCTATGCGGTACATAATCTGGCGATGAAATTTGAAAATTTGCGTCAAGTGATTGATTTGAAAGATGCTTTACTTTAAGTGTATGCGGTAAGATTGAGCGTTAATGCAATAAATCGCTAAAATCACTTGGGATTAAGGGTTGCTCAGCTTAATTACGCGGTTTATAAGTTTAATCATACTTGTCATACTTTCACCCTAAATCGGCCGGTGCTTTAATGCAAATCATCAAGCACCGGTCAAAAAAAAAACAACTTCTTTTTCTAAAGTCGTTTTTCTAAAATTCTTGTATGAACAGAGGCAGACAGGTGAAGGAAGAAGTGAACGCATAGGCATAGGCATTCGTAACGCTAAATTAATTCCCAACAAATTGACGCTGGCAAGCTTAAAGCTTAACCTTCTATCCGTCAAACAGCACCTGAGATGCCTTCCTTCATGATGTTCGTAATGCGCATCAGCCAGTCGTACGAATCATTACCGCTAACGAATGGAAAAACATCAGATTTACATGTTTCCTATCTAGCTTAATGCTAGAAACCAACAACAACACTTATCACACATGTTGACATTATTAATAAAATTAAATGTTTATAGTGAAGAATGTTCAAATAAACGCGTCAAATTATGAAATTTCCAATTAAACAAGCTAAATATAGAATTAAGAATATTCTCATCTTCATCATAAGCAGGCAGTTAACCAAGTAAAGTAAACTAAGCTAAGACCCTGACGACTTCCTGTCGCCAATCACACTCCAGCAAGCACGAAATTCGCTATGATGAAAATCATGGAATATCCGCACGGCATGCGAGAGCTTACTATCAGCACACTCATAATAACATGTACGCCAAATCTGCATAAATTGCACATTCGCAGCATTTTATCAACCTAGCAAACATTTACATATACAACTAGTTATTAAATGGTTGCATAACTTCAAAATTCAACAGTGTATGCCTTGAATGTACCTAAAGGTTACTACAATCAAATCAAATTAACTTACATGATTACTATGCGCGTTGCCATTATTGTTGATAAAACAAAAGTGTCTGAGTTTAGCCCTCGGCGGCATCGGTTTTTTACCATTCGCAGTGTTGGTCGTCGACCGCCCAGCCTGGCCGTTACCCCCTGCCGCGTTACACACGATACTCTCCCACGGCGAGGGCGGATTGGGGGCACGTGGCGGCGGCAATATATACAACATATTTTAAACTCACCACACTATCTCATGCCAACACTCACTACGAACGCATTAACATAACAATTTACTACCCGAACATGTTTGTTTATCAATCAAATCATATTAATTAACAATTCAATAATCACATTTATATCTATCTTTTGTTAATGAAAAAAAATACGAGTACTATTTAATCTACAACGAAACAATTGCAACACAACAATACAAACAAATGACAGTCCCAGACGATAACAAGCGACCGAAACGACACTTTCATCTGATGGTGCTAATGTGACCAATCAGCGCGCACGTTGTGTCCGCGCCGACGCTGCTAGCGCGACTGAAAGGTTGGTACTACCGGCGACGTCGTACTTCAGGCGCGCAGACGTCGGACGACAGCTTTCTGCCTTGCACGTGTGGTAGCGTCGCATGCGCTTTCTCCGTCGAATCGGCGCGCGCGTCTCGGTCATTCGCTCACTCTATGCCCATGCATGGACTACAGATCCGTTGCAACTGGCTAACTGGCTCTCGCTGCGTCTAGCACAGCCAAAGCCGAAGACACCCGAAGATGCAACAAGAAACAAAACACTACTATTACTACTACTGGTACAGTAATGCCAACATTGAAGCAAGAAAAACACAACAATAACATGAATTCATAGCATAAACACGTGCAAGACGCATAATGAATTGAACTGGTTGCTTGTTATCTCTCGAAATATTACTCTAATAGAATACCGTTATCGGTTAATAACTAAATATAAAGTAAATTCAACATACATACATACTTTGATGTACTGATTTTGTACGCTCTGTATATTTACGCATGAACGATACCGTACAATGCATAACCTCAAACCACTAAGCAAAAACAATACCATATAAGGTCATATTGTTGTTTAACAATAGCGACTTTTAATTGCATGAAAATGATGTTAACATCGTGCCGTGAAGGCTTTCTCTACCCTTCTTTGACTGTCAAAATTCCCCTAGATAAGCAAAAATATTACAAATTTACAACTTACGATGCTCTGTGGAGAACTGCTGCTGCTAGGACTGCGCTGTACAGTCACCAAAGCCATCGCCGGTCACTCTGCAACCCCTCAATCGAACAATCCCGTGATATCTGCTCCTCGACTGTTTTTGTCACAATCACAATGAGCACTCATGAGTCTCGACTTGCTTTGTTTTCGATACTAACACAAACACTGGTTAGCACTCGGGGTCTTCGCGTTTCTTTAGATTTATTCAACGATCACAACAACAACACATCGTTTACTGTCAAACGATGCTGATAACACTTGCTACGCGAAAAGTCAACGACTAACGGCAGTCAGCTGCGCGATGCACTCGGATCGTGGATGCAACCCTGTTGTTAACACGATGCGCGTCCTGCATCCATCGCATACGCTAGAGATCTTTGATGTTGAGACAATCACACACGATGGCAATTCTTTCGCCGAGATTGCTCATGGGATGCGCCGACCAGTTATTTATTGCGATATCGTCATGAACACAGGCCGTTCATTGTACTCGCGAAGCGGCCCCGAGTGTACGTCACAGCGCGCCGCTAAAACATTGTCGACTGATTGTGGTGCTTTATGAGTTTGCGGTTTGACAGTTGACACATCAGCGACATCTATGCGGATAGAATTAAATGTTTTAATATTTGAACATTTTCTGTAATTAAAAACAAATTATTATAAAATTTGATTAATATGTATATATTTATTAGTAAATTTTTAATTATTTAAAATAATTATAAAATTTAATTATATAAAACATTTATTTACTACATATTTAAATTTCAATTATTTCTAGGCAACTTATTATACAATTTTGCAATTATATATAAATAAACTTACTTTAAACATATTTTTAGTATTTCAACATATTTTTGTAATAAATATAACAATTAAAAATTTTATTTGAAATAATTCCATTAATTATTTCTGTAAAATCTTAAAATGTCACAATTTTTTTAATAAACTGCGTATGTTTGGTATGATCATAACCTCAAAATAAATTTATTTATACCATTTTGTTCTTACATTTTTTCACAATGTCTAAGATATTTACACCAACAAATCAAATAAAACTGACCAACATTGCAGTTGTACGTATGAAGAAATGCGGTAAACGTTTTGAAATTGCATGTTACAAGAACAAAGTAGTTTCATGGCGCAATCAAGTGTAAGTATATATCCCATGCATTCCCAAATAATACAAAAATCTTCTTTCAGTGAGAAAGACATAGGTGAAGTCATACAAATCTTCACAGTATTTGTCAATGTCTCAAAAGGTGAAGTAGCTAAGAAAGGAGACCTTATCAAAGCATTTGGTATGGATGATCATACAAAAATCTGTATGGAAATCCTAACCAAAGGTGAGCTACAAGTCTCAGATAAGGAGCGCGCTTCTCAATTAGATGCTCTCTTCAAAGATATTGCTACAACAGTAGCTGACAAATGTGTGAATCCAGAGATCAAACGGCCTTATCCAGTCAGTACTATTGAACAAGCAATGAAAGATATTCACTACTCAGTGAAACCAAATCAGAGTGCAAAGCAGCAAGCTTTGCAAGTGATTAAGATGCTTAAGGAGAGTATTCCAATCGAACGGGCACAGATGCGTCTGCAGGTCGTTTTCAGTGGCAAGGAGACCAAGAAATGGAAGGAGAGGCTCAATAAGATACAGAGTGTTGAAGTAGAGAAGGAGGAGCGTAATGGGGATCAACTCAGCATTGTTTTCCTTATTGATCCTGGTTTTTACAAAGCTGTGGATGATCTACATATGGAGACAAAAGGCTCTGCTATGTTGGAAATCATGTCATATAAGGAAACAGCCCTTGGGGAGGAATTTTTATAATTATGCACTCATTATATTGTTACTAATATAAGACTATCAATCTTGTCTATAATTTTGTTTTTAGTCCACCCTTACGGAAAGATGTACTTTCTTCCCTAAAAGCCGGGATGTAAATAGACTTTTGTTCCTTTAGGGAGGTAAATGTAAAAACGATAGATTTCTCTAGGGAGGTAAATTCGTAAATTTATGCGTCAGGTAGTAAACCAACAAAAATTGTAAGTTCCTACTTCCCTAGGGAGATGGAGATTATGATTATTTGGCAGTTTTCCTTTTCTTGGTTAAATGTCCCAATCGGAAAGATGTATACTTTCTTTTCTAAAAGACAGGAAGTAAATCGATTTTTGTTTCTTTAGGGAGGTAAATGTAAAAGCGATAGATTTCCCTAAGGCGGTAAATACTGTAATAGCCGACTTACCACCCTAGCGAGAGATTATGATTGTTTGGCAGTTTTCTTTCTCCCGATAAAATGTTTACTGGTTGATATAATAACAAACAATGGAATGAACCAGTGTATAAAATATTATAGTCATAAAACTATGATAATAAAAATAGTTATAGAATAAAACAAATATAAAATGGGGAATTAAAGCATGCTGCAACTATTGCGCTTGGAATTGTTCGTTGCCTTTCGGAGTGTAAATGCTCTCGGCGCGATTATCCAATTTTGAGGCGATGCGTGATAACGTGAGCAGGAAATCTGCTAAGCGATTGAGGTAGACTTGGACTTCTTTGTGTAGACCACCGTCGCGCACCAAAGGCACAACTGCTCGCTCAGTACGTCTGCATAAGGATCTAGCAACATGTAAAGACGCGCTTGCTACACCGCCTCCCTAAAAAATATTCAAATTCTTTCATTTACATCTAACATATTCTTAAAACATGAATCAAACTAGAAGGAGCAAGCCGTACGTTTGCATATGCAAAATGTTTGGGCTCAACATAAACTTTAGCTGAAGGCCGCATATCGGCAGGGTATCTAACCTTATACTCACGGAGCAGGCGCCCTACGTACATTTTATACATAATGTGCATGCTCCTGGGGATTTTTGTTTGGAGAGAGACAGAGCATGGCAGCAGAAGTGAGATAAATGTTTTTGTGTGGCCAAAACAAATCTGGAGCTTGCAACTTCTAGTGACATACATGTTCTAAGAACATATCAAATCCATTATCTTCACACTAACAGGAATGATGTACAGTTCAACAGGTGGCAACTGTTTGGAATATTCGTTGATCCACTCTTCCAATTCCTTCGTATGCAATTCAGGAATAGTTGTCTTATCTTTCTCCACTTTTCCATTACATCGAGAGATTGCTGAACTCACATCAATGAGCACAGTCTGTATCCGCATTAGCTTATGTATATAATCATGTTCAGCATCAATTGCATGCTCTCTAGTCAAGCTAAAAGTAATTTAAAGAATATATATATTAGCCAATTATATTTATACTAATTAGAATTAAAAATACTCTACCCAATATAACTCAATAATTCTTCAGTTGCACCAATTGCTTTAAATATTCTATGGTCTTTAGGTAAAGTTTCTCCTGAAAGACATGAAGTTGTTCCATTATCTCCAAGATGACTGAATGAAGGCTGAATGGGTGGTACTTCTACAGGATTTGCTTTAGATGCTTGTGCTTCGACCTTTATGCTATTTGCTGATGCTGGAGTTTTAGTTGCTTGTGTAGATTTGATGCTAGAAATTATGATGGCAATGCAGATGAGATGCAATGCATGTATAATACAAACACTTACTTGTTTGCTGTGAAATAGCGCAGAAGATGAAGATTAGACGGTGTGGTTATTCGCCGAATAAACATTTTGTTCCCGTGTTGGGAGAGGATAGGGTACACGGGACTCCGGGTATATTCTTTGTATATATTTCCTCTGTATGTACATAAAGCTTAAAAAATTGTATATAGGTTAAGATATTTGAGTGTTGTCAAGTCATGAGCTGATTAATCAACAATTTATTGATTAAAATTGCTTTATTTCATTCTTGGGAAGGAGTTAAAGGTTATAATAGCAATCTTATTGCTAAATAAAAGGGGTTCATAATCATAGATTAGACATGGATCAGCGACGCATAAACACAAAATAAAAATGCGTCGATAGATGAATAGTTAATACTGCCAACATCGTTCCGCTGTATTGCCGTCATAGAAAATGCATACGGCATCGCCTTGCCAACGTAACTCTAATAAAGGCCCATCAGAGTCATATATATAACGTATATTAATAAGCAGCATTAAGTAATCTTTTGTCAGCACCTCGCCGATTTTTCCGACGTTGGGCCGACCGATGGCCGCGCATATACATAAAACAACTCCCCCTCATCAATCAAAAAACTGAATTTAATGCTATAATATTTATAATTACATCACAAATCAAATAGCTTACAATATGTAGTAAATCATCTCTAATACTATTACAAAATTCATAAAAATAAAACCATAGTAAAAAAGCACATAAGAATCAACTATATCGAAAGATCATATAACTCATTGCAAATAGAATGCACACTTAAATCATACCTACCATCATTGGAACAATTACTTAAGTACAGATTCTTACTTATACAATCAATCGAGTTATATATGAATGGGAATGTGATAAGTAAGATCCTCTTTCGTTTTAAACAGCACACCACATAAGTCACATTCCAAGCCAGCATCAGGTTCACTTTCCTCCGAAATAACGCACTCCATTTTCAGTTTCGATGCGTTCGGAATATCCGCTTCCTCACCAGTTATCATCACAAACTGTGTAGGCTCATCCACATCATCCTCACGATTTCCAGCATCGTGCTCATCGACAGCCATCTCACACGAGACGATTGTATGTGGTACACATTTCCTTGTGACCTGTGATTTAGGAATCACACTCGCCAACTGTACTTTCCCAGCGATATTGCTCTTAGAAGCGTCTTTTGCAAGCGATACAAGTTCATCACTATGCTTAACAAAATGCATACTAAGATCGTCTTTGTCGTTGCAGACGACGTCGCAGAGTACGCATGGAAATTGTCCGGTTTCATCTGGTTGAGCATTAGATGCATGCAGGGAGCGCACATGTTCACGCAGGACGACTTTCTGATTGAAGCTTTTATTGCAAATGGGACAGGCGTATGGACGTTCGCCGGTGTGAATGCGTTCGTGTTTTCGGAGAGACCCACCGTCGCAGAAACTTTTGGTGCAATATCTGCAGCCATACGGGCGTTCGTTGGAATGAGTGCGTTTGTGGATGAGGAAACCCTGTCTGCTCGTGAAACTTTTATGGCATTCTTCACAGCGGAGGTAGTTTGGGTCTTTGGCATGGATCCTACTATGTTCCCACAGACCTAGAAATAGTAAAAGTATTAAGGAAATGCATAATTCTTTTTTTTTTGTGAGAAAAAGTTGTACCTTGCCGCGAGCAGAAATTTTTACCACACTCAGTACAGTCATATGGCGATCCAGATTTATGCATTGCAATTCGATGTTGATCCAGCTCCTTCTCGGTGTCACATCGCAACGAGCAATATTCACAGAAGAATGCCTTCTTGCGATGAATCCATGCATGGCGAAAGAGCTTCTGTTTCGTTGTGAAGCCTTTATTACATTGATCGCATACATGTCTATTATACAATTTATTGTATGCATTAATATCGAATCCTTCAGTATCTGCAGTTCGCTTCAAACCTCTCTCAATTTTCGAATTATTAAGACCATTTTCAGGCTTGATCGACTTTAATGTCGGCTTATTCCCACAATACAAAAGATGCTTTTCCAAAGTCGTAGCATTCCCAAAATTCTGTTCGCATCGATCGCATGAAAACAAATGCTGATGTTGATTCATGTGATTCATCAATGCCTTCTCTCGATTAAAACGTTTATTGCATTTATTACAAGCATATGGTCGTTGGCCTTTTTCCTGTGACTGCCGGCTATTCTCAACCGTAACAAACATATTTCTATCATCATCGTCTTCCAATTTATCCGACAAATTCGGATTTATATCCGATAAATTCATGCCATTATAATTCTCAGATTCATAATTTAAAGCCCAAGTGTTTGCCATTGAACTACTTGCATTACCAATTGTGATATTAGTAATGCTAGGTAATGTTATCTTCTGTGTTTTGTTCACAGATTGCAGCTCAGGATCTGAATTACCAGTTAGAATGTCTTCTAAAGTATTTGTATCAGAGATCCGATCGACGAGCGCACGTCCAGGCTGATAATTATGTATCTTCAAATGATTAGTGAGTGCTGATCCTCTTGTAAATTGCTTTCCACAATGTTTGCAAGTGTTTACATGGCTTAACCCATGACTAGGCATATGATCCAACAGATCTTGTTTTTGTATAAAAAGACTGCCACAGATTCGACATGCATGTGGTCTGCTCACTGCATGACAAACTAAATGATTGTTCAAATCATGTTTCCTCTCGAATACTTCATTGCAAAATTGACAAATATGCGATATATTCATTGGTGCTTTATCACATACTTCTATATGCTCCTCTAGCTCCTGTTGAGTGTTTGATAAGACTTTACAATGAGGACAAAAGTGACCTTCAATTTTAGGCCTGCTCCCACCAAGTTGTCTTAATGCTTCTACTGCTACACTAAAACACATATAGGACTAGACTATTATTTTATATAATTAAATTGTATTTATATATATGTATACTTTTCATCATCAGTTGCATCTGTTGTTGGTTCTACTTCACATTGAATTTGTTCAACTTCATCACTTTGATCAGCTTGTTCGACTTTAATGTAAAGTGGTGGTGGCCTATTACCATCATAAATCGAATTTCCTAGGATTACATGGGAGACTACATATGGAGTATATTCTGTGTTACCTACATCTTCACCATAAACTGTATTCACCACCTCATAATGGGATTCCTCCTGCACTAGGAAATCCGGCGTTTCCATTACACGAAACGCGGGATTAATGTCGTTGGTTAAACAAAACGAGATGGATCAACTTATGTTATAATTGTACGTTTAGTCGTAAACAATTATTGTTCCTCGTTTTATTAATTTGCTTCATGCCGTTGATGTTTAACAGCGATTTTCATCCATAAAGATTATCTTTATATCATGTATATATAACAGCCTAGGCCATGTTTGACAGAAAAAAATGTAAAGGCCCATTTCATCTCAGAATAAATGTAAAAATAGAAGATGCGTGCTCATATCGCTTATATGAGCTTGTTGCGTTCCAGCATAATCCTTAATTTTTTCTATAGATGCCAACATTTTCAAATAATTTATTATGCTGTCATTTCTTTCAGTTTTATACTAACTAACTAAATACGCAAAAAAAATCGAAAAATTTTATAGAATTAGATAAAATTGTTATATAAATTGTATAATATAATGTAAATAACAAAACAAAAACAAATAATAAAAGTATTATAAGTTATTAATAATAAGCGCAAATGTAAAAAAAAAGTTGGTGTATGTTGAAACCAAACAGAGCTATACTTTTTTCCTTCTATATTTATATTTATTCTGAGCATTTCATAAATATGTCAATAATTTATAATTAATTTGTTTTTTTACAAAAAAAAATAATAAATTATTTAAATTTAAATTATAGTAGAATTTTATATAACATATGTATTGTAAACACAACCAAATTTTATGGATTTTTAAAGTTACTTTACAGATAATTGACATTTGCAAAAATTGTAAAGTTAGTACCTACTTATTTAAACATACATTTACTTAAATATAAATTTAATATATAAATAAATTCAAATTTTATTTTAAATTTAATATTGACATTTATTATATATATTAAATGTTATTTAATTAAACTAATAAAAACATTATCAGTAAAACAATCCAATATGTGTGCAACAGGCTTTAAAGCTGTCAAAGGCAAAGAATACAAGTTTATTGATTTTGTTTATGGTTGTTCAACTCCTAAATCCTAAATTGATTCAATCAAAACAACTAGATATTTATTGTTTATATAGATATTAAAATAGTAGAAAGGCAATCATGAATGCCGCAATAAATATTGGTGTAGAAGACATGACGG
>JARJDU010021017.1:0-12669 GCA_030264695.1 Lissagria laeviuscula | reverse complement strand
GATTATTCCGTTGGAATGAACATAAAATTCTGCTTTATCAACAGTGATAAAAAGTCAAGGTCAAGAAAACGATATTAACTATCGTAAAAATTCAAGCCGCTTAAAAAGGTCGACGAGCCTTAGTAGACGGTTCGAGCTCGAATTCAAGAGAGCAAAGCTCAAGCTCGAAACTTGCCAGAATGCTGAGTTTGAGCTCGAGCTCGGCTCGAGTTCGGCTCGAGAAGCTCGAGTTCGGCTCGAAAAGCTCGAGCTCGAAAGCCATCCCTAGTCACGAGCCGAATGCAAATTTTTATTCCATTTACCTAAGCCATAGTCATCGAAATCTAACCTTGTATTGCTGTCTTATACCTTTTTCTTGCAGCCCGTTTCAACCCGGAAGGCCAGGAGAAACAGTTCTTTGATTAAATGAGTCTTTTAATAAAAATATTTGCAATAAAATAATAGGTACCTATCTACAAAAGCTGTCTGTGTATAATTTAAAAAGTTTGCGCGTGCGTGCATGCAACAAAAAGAAATAAGAAAATGTACGTAATCAGATCGAATTCCTTGCTTTCACCCTTCTGGCAAAAATTTCGAGTGTTTGCGTCGTCAAAGAGTTTTAGGGTGGTGGTGCTTCAAGAATTCAAGTGTTGAGACACTTGTAAACTTGATTACCATCTCTCTTGACGCAATTAAAGCAAGCAACAACCCTTTGCCAAACCAATAAAAAACGAATGTAAAATAATGAAAGAAAGGAAACACTTTAGAGATGAATGTAAAATCGTGATAAAAGCCTGGGGAATAATTGTGTTTTGACAGAGATTGGCGCGGCGCCCATCTCTTTTAATTAAAAGCATCGAATAACAATGCAATTATTTTCTTGGTTTTATTGTTATTATCGTGCGATTATGTTGCGGGCACGAGCGACCAACCATTGTGTTAGCTCCGGCACAGCATCGAAAGCTCTTATATATTGTAAATTGAATCAAATTGAATTGGAATACAATGAGTCATTTCGAGTCATTCCGGTTTCAACTCTTCAACTTTCTTACTAGTGCCACTTCTTTGTGACACGGTATCACCATGATAAATTGCAATAAAAACAGAGAAATAGATTACAGAGACACAAATACTCAATTATACAAAAATTCAATCATGATGATCTGTCAATAATAATAATCCATATGTCATATCGTTCAATATAGCGTGTTGTTTTACAGCAATTTTTTTGTTTGCTACTTTTTGCATATTTTGTTTCAGAATTACGAACAGAGGAACTCAAACAAAGTTTGGAGGACTAGGTCACGACATGGCGTTCGCTGTCTTTAGTCCTGTCTCCGAGACTGTGGCGAAGAAGACGATGATGACTGGCAAGATCTGGGAATACGCGCCACGCCGTGCGATAGCCGATGCTATCTCGACCCCCCAAGACTCATCTCCGGCCAGCCGACCAAAGCCCTCGATAGTGACACGAGCGGTGGGCAAACGTGCTCTCGTTCGACGCGCATTCGAATTATTCAAAACCACAATTAGTCTTCTTCATTGACACGCTCAAGCGCTCGCCTCACTCCGAAGCACTCGTTGGCTTAATACCGAAATTGACGTACAATCTGAAAAATGACTGGTCATAATAACGAACACAATCTTTTTCATTTGGGATTCGTTCTTCATTCTTCTCTTCATCGACGCAACCAAGCCGTGTTGGTTGATATCATGGGTCCATGCGTTTCCATGCGTCGATGTATATGTATTTATATATTGTGTTTATGCATGTAAGTACTGCGTTATATCCTCTTGAAATATTTTATTCATCGAATATGCAAATGAACAATTAAAAGCTATTGTGTGTATGGGATTGAGCGAACGACGCATGAACGAAAGAAATTGATTTCATTTCTGATTGACGAGAATGAAACTGGACGACGACGAAATATGTAAACATGAGTATATTATGAGAAGTGAAGAAGAATGAGAAGACGAAGAAGAAGATACCATTCACTCTCGAGATGTACTTACTCGTACTCATAAATTATTAACAACGAAACTATTATCTAGCTTATTTAATTAAACATAAAAACGTCTAAGCAACACTTATTTACGTGCGTCCATTAATGAATCTCGGATTTAAGTGTCTTGTAATATCTTTGATTGTTTTCTACAGGGTGCTATCAAAAAATTGCTAAATTTCTAAATTTCTTTTGTATTTTAAAAGAATTTTGAATAATATTTACTTAAACCCTAAAAAAACACAATTAAGACACTTTGTATGCTTCCCAGTCAACATGTAAGCTGCCAGTAATGGTAATAATTTAACTGATTGTCTCCTCCAATATGTGTATTTCATTATCGTTTTACATACACAGGTATACCGGCCCCTATATAAAATCCACATTTATAGTACTTTTATATCCGAGCAGAGAAATAAATTTATATAAATAAAAAATGATAGAGATGAGAGACACAAAGCAGAGAAAAATCCATGGATACCACTCCCATTTTGAGTCTTTGCGACGAAGACGACAAGAGACGAGAGAAAAGGTAGGAGAGGAGCAGCGTATGTATGCAGACGGACCACCGTGTAATGAATTATTATTAATACCTTTGCGCTTCCTGTTTCAGTTTCACTGGCGCGCGCGGCTCGCACCTACGATCAGACCCGGGTCGTCTGGTCGAGAATTATGAATTCATATGTGTATAGACATAGAGTATAGGGCTTCATGCCAACTACACTTATATGAATATGAACACTTGCGCATATCAGATATATGTATATACAAACGAGCGTGCGCATCTTCTACTCGAGAGACAGAACGCTTTGTTGATGCGTCGTTCGTATTACGCTTATACGGCGTTATCTTTTGATATAGTATTAATCTCTCTCGGGGACGAGAGTCGCCGCGAAGCGTGAACAATGCACTCTCGAAAGGGTATAGGGTATACCTATACTGTATTATATTCGTCAAAAAGTATCAGCTATGGCTTTAAAAAGTATTTCTAGAAGGAGCGAGTGTAGGGTGATGTGTAGGTGTTTCTTCTTATTACTTGGTAATTTTTTTTAGTTGATAACTTTCAAATAAAAATATTTGCAAAGCGATGGTTGCAAAAATGATGATCCTCTGTTGACAAAGGGGAACCGAATCACACATAAAACAGTGTGGTCATTTTTGACCCAGTGACTTTTTAAGTTGTTTTTGCCTTTTTTTTTCGGTTGCCTAAAGGTTTTGAAGTTATATTTTATAGTTAATAGAACAAAGTATAATGGTTTTTGTCAAAAGTTTATATATTTTATTTAAAACAGAAAACTTAAAAATATGCTCTATAAATCTAGACTATGATTTATTGACCAAGACTTTTACTAATTGCTTGTTAGACTATTATCACAACAGTTTTGAATAATCAGTCACCAAATAGTCCTCCACCTACCAAATTCAAATAAAAATATAAGCTCAAATAAGTTCCATAAAACATTAACAAAAAAATTACTTATAAAAATTGTAATTAACATGGGTCAAAAGTGCGTCAAAATAAAGGTAGCCTTAGTAAAAATTGAATAACTAAGGAACCGTACTTACCACAGGCTAGAAGTCCTATAAACAGCTGAAGGAATAGTCGGTCGTTTGCTAAAAGCCCAAAGCGGGAAGGGAAACCGCGCATGTGCAATATCCAAAATAGCTTTTCTCTGAGTCACTTTTGACCCACCTTGTCAATAAAAGGTTAATTAAACGCAGAACCATTTTTTAAGCATGAAACAAATTTTATAGGGCACAGATTTTTAGAGTGAGCAGTTTAAAATGTTAACAAGAATACGAAAATTTACATTAGTATTTTTCCTTACTCGTAGTCCACATACTAAATATGTGGACGATAAATGTGGATCATTGGAAAACTTTTGGAAATCATGCATATTTCTTAGAAATGTAATATGTTGAGATTATACCTGCTTCAGTTCAAGCACCGTGCAGTTTTCCAGACTACTGTGGGATGCTTGATAGAAAGTTTGGGGGTGTGGACCACGCATTAGGGTACTAAGTAATTTTTGACCAATTACAAACTTGCTCGTGCATCAGGTTCTGGATTTACGCTTACTAAGTTGACAATACGGGTGAATTTAATAGTAAAATTGTTGTAAACAAAACCCAGGTCATTCAAAAAACAGGAATTGTATCGATAATGTTGTCAAAAGCTCACAGTGTAAGTACTTTTGTAGTAAGTCAAATATCGACTGGTTTTACTCATTCTGATTAGCATATTGCAGACATTTTACTACTGAATAATAATTTCATTGTTTATTTAAATATGACAAAATATTGTTAGTATATTTTGTCTACACCTATTTGTATTTTCTATTTAGGGAAGCTAGACCCAGAGACTTTGCCTTTTTGTGGTCCTAGAATATTGTACTAAAACACTATTTTGGTATATAACTTGATAATATCTCTTTCTCTCTTTCTCTCCCTTTGAAATTATTTTATTTGAGTGAACCAACCTTAAAGTTTTAACTCACTTTTTCTTAAAACTATATTTTTTCAATTGGCTGTATAGAAATCTCAGGATATATCCAACCGATTGTGTTCATTCTTTGCTATCAGTACGTAAAAATAAATTCTCTACCACACAGCATATTTGAATTTTTCGATTTTATATGACTACTTAACAATTTTTAAAGTTTTTAGGCAAAAAATGACTTTATATTTCAAATTGACGCCATTTTTGTATTTTTCCTAAATAGTCTTATGCTACATGGTAAAGAATTCAATTAAGTTTTTGTTTTTAAAAGTTCTGTTGCTGTGCAATATAACAGTTTTTTTGCAATCCATGCATCCAGCGAAAGGCAACAACAGTGAAAAACAATATATATTGACGAAAAAAATATTTCGAAAATGTAAAAATGTTACTGTACAACATAGAGTGTTTACGTTATTTCTAATACCATTTTATTATTTCCCCTACTCTATATGTTTGGCCCATGACACATCTATCATATTAAACTAGATTATGTATTAATACTAACAATTCCCAAACACACATATGTTTAAAAATAACATGTTGGATTATGTTAAAACACAACTCTTTTTAAACTTAAAAAATAAAATCTCAAACAAAGAATTATTTTGATTTAACACATTACTTATCAACAATTAATATTCCGACAGCATTATGGTTTTTTTTGTGTAGATACACCATCGAAACGTGCCAGCAATATTAATTCCAAGACTTGGGAAACACTAACAAATTAATATTTGCATGTGATTAGAATACCCGAAATCACCATAGATTATAATATAAAAATAATTAATTAAATTCTAAACGAATCACTAATGTTGTTTGGATTAACTGTTAGTTATTGACGACGCCATTCATTGCCGAAGAAGAATGAAAGAAAGACCCAGATAAAACGTTAAAAAAAAATTCTCGGGTCGCAATCTAACTACTAATGAATAATTGATGATATGATCGACGCATGTATATCTACATATATTATAATGTAAAACTAGCAATGACTCGCATGACAAATTTTTATTAATTAGTATGCTCTTGTAATAACGCGCTTGTCATGGATCAAGATAATATCAATGTCCAAAAAAGTTTAATTTTGTAGACTTTTATTACTTGGGCGTTTATAATATATCTGAAATGTTATCATAAATTATATTTATATAGAGAATTAATTGTAAATATTGGAAGTGATTTACAACTTGATATTCGCGTATCTGTAGAGAATTTGTCAAATAAAATTTAATTGGTAATTAGATTTAATTGGTTGTTGATATCCGAGCTTATTTTTGATTGAATTAATAAATGAAATTAATAAAATTGATTGTGTAGGTTAGCTAGGGCCGTCTTAGCAACACAGTGTTGTGACCCCACTCTCCTAAATTATTTTTTCTCACGCAAATGCGCCGCTGCAGAGTGCGCATTAAGCTGGTACCCTGTGCATGTAATTTTCTTCGCCCATAGTTCCTATGCTAAGAACGGCACTGAAGCTAGTGTATGCTTGTAATTTAAAAACACAAAAAAATCCCCAGAATATTATCATAAATTACGAGTGTTTAATTGTTATCAAATACCATTATCATGCTCACATTTGCATATTACAAGATTTTTCATTTGAAAGCAATAAAATGTAATCCTCAATGGACAGAATTAATGAGTATAAATCAAAATATAAACGCGGATTACATTAATATTATATAATATACAATAAATTATAAATATACAGTAAAATCTACTTGAAACAAACTGATAATGTACAAACTACAACAACCAAAAAGTCAGATCTGCTAATTAAGCAAACTTTATATAATTTCCTCCCATTATTTAAATAATTTAATCAATCCTGGTTATACCTATACGTACATGACTACAACAGGAACGATTCGACAAGTCGTATGGTTGGTTGTCTTCGCCATGTGTCCAAACAGCCGGCCCGCGGCGCTGGAGTAATCTCCGCTTAGCTAACAAGCTGTCAGCGGCCGCACTTCGTCGTGAGCTTCGCATCGCTTTAATTGTTTATACGAGCGAACTCGCACGCTTCAGGCGCAACGTGCGACCGCGTTAAAAACGGACTAATTATTTTTCGCATTTAGGTGCATATACGTATATGAACCAATATAGGATCACAGTTGCGTGCGATCGCACTTAAATAACTTCACTGTCGATCGATGTCGATATTCACACATATTGGCAAAAGTGCAATCGCGCTCGCGGGATAATTAAAATTCCTCGTAATTTATTCGTGATGCAAATCTAGCTAGCCATTGCAGTACATACAGTCAGGGCCGTCTTAGCAACACAGTGGGCTCTAGGAGTTTAATGTGGTGCCCACATCCCCACTTTTGTTGTCTCTCGTTGCAAAGGTACAGCTATCATAAACTATTAGTCGCGAATTTTTTTTAAAGTATTTCTGACGTAAATATTTTGAGAGCTGAAATTAGTTTTGGAACGCGGTGCAAGTGTTGCAGTGCTCAAAAACAAATATGAACAACATTTAGGCGAAAATGAAACTCTTCAACTAACAATCATAGGTAAACGGTCCATATACCAAAATAAGAGTCTTGAGTTGCTCTTTGCAACGACGTAAAAACAGTTTTGGGGTCTATAGAACTTTTTTCCGAAAATGTCACAAACCTCATTTTTTTTAACTATAACTCTAAACATTCTGGACCAAAGTACAAAGTATCATATACCAAAAGAGTATAAGTATAATTGATCTACATTATGAGCATTTGTAAAAATATCGTCTGTACATGTGATTACGCAAAAATGGCAATTAGGCAAAAAAGTAAACGAAAATAAAACTCCTAAACTAGCAGTTGTAGAAAACAGCCTTTTCCAAGTGAATAATATTTTTCCCCGAAAATGACAAAAATCTCAATTTTTATGCCCATCTACGCTTTTTGGCATATACTATAACTCTAAAAATTCCCGGCAAAAATCTATCCAAAGATATGATCGTTCCACATTTTTATGCGAGTCTTGACGATGCTCCTCCAATCGCGGTGCCTCGGCCTTTGTCCATAGTATCCATGCCTAAAGACGGCACTGTACATACTGACAAATGTCATTAAAATATAACAAAAAAAGCTAAAAATCTACCTACTATTGCAAGAGATATATATTTTTTTCTAAAATGAAATCAGTTTTTCACACATCAAATGTGTAATAAGTCATTACCAGAAATGTTTAAACGTTTGGTAACGCTTGGTATTTGTATGCATCAGTTAGATACGAGCGAGGTATATGTAATAATAATAAACAGGCACGAATCGAGAGATTATAGAGGTAAACATTGTCCTCGGGGAGTTTAAACTTTATTAAGTCTCTTCTCGGTCGGTCGTCGACGCACTCGGTTTTAGTTAGTGGGTGCGGTTGATATCGATATCTGGGCGCTAGCTTTTCAAGACCACCGCGCATATGCACACCGCCTGTAATTGCCCGCAATTAGGCAGTGTTATTAGGTTGCCGGTTATAATTTTATAATTACACATATAGGAACACCACAAGCACCGACGTGCGATGCGTGCGCATTGCATCAGCATGCATAAGATAAATTCCATGCGCGGGCGAGAATAAAAGCGCAGCATAAATTCCATTATGTTTCTGCATCTGCTGAGAGAGGCATGCATAAAAATGCTCGTAAACGAAAAGTTATTAAAAATCGCGAGGAGTGCGCGCTTCGTCCTGCATTAATTATTCTTGTAGCTGACTCTCGTCGTCTCGAGGTGGCATGCAGTATGAAGGAAGACTGAGGTATATGTTTCAAGACGGGCACCTCGAGTGTTTAAATATTAATATTTATAAATTGACTTAGCCAGTGGAAGGTGATAGGTTAAGTAGTTGAGGTGTGGCAGCTGGACGTACCTCTCGACTTGATTCTGCTGCTCTCATCTTCTTCTTCTTTTTCTTGTTCATCTCGGCGTATGTTAGCATTGTGCATACCCTTGTCCTACCAATAATCTCGTGACAAGATGCAAACGTCGCGATTTTAGAAGAAAGTGCCTATGGAAGAATCGACAATACCAATGCGAACTTGAACGAAGCGCGTGCTCCTCATCATCAACGCGTCGCCTCCTCGACACTCGGATGTTTGCTCGCCTCTTATTACAATATAAATTAACAGAGAATTTTATGCCTCCGCGCGAGGGAATCGAAGAGCTCATAACCGCCGGTGGTGAACCGTGTGGAGCTCATTTCGCGCGACTGCTCTCAGCCTAGCTAGCTATATGGTAAACCATCGGATGAACCACAAATAGTCTCTTACACCTTTCGCATTCGTCTTATTGCCACTTCTCGATGGACTTTGCGTTCGTTCCCAACACTCATAATCATCATCATCATCACCTGAACTGCACTGAACCTTCTCTACTCTTGCTTTTATTATTTAAAAGAGCGACCCTTATTAAAAATAACAACACTGACGCTATACTTTTTTTATACAGTGTGTTCATAATTTAATAAATAATATGAAAATATATTTTGATTGTAATAAAGTTGATCCGGTTCGAAAGACCGATGGAAGTTTTATTTCTGTACCGGATGAAACAAACTATATAGGAATTTAGTAGATAGGTATATAGATACCCAAAATAGTGACATGCAGTATTAGTTATGAATAGGAATTCATTAAGAATGCACACCCTTGTTTATCACTACGCAATGAGAGCGCTCTGCGACGTCTAACCGAAACGTAATTAATTGTCTGCTGACTCATTGCCGATCATCATCGTCATAGTCGTCTGCGTCGCCATCATCAAACCTCTTTCTTTCTTTCTTTCTCTCACACACTCACTCTGAACGTAACAATAACAATGACCCAAAGAACAAGAACACTTCTTGCTTGTTGCTTTGTCGAGTTCATACTTGATATGCACCGTTAAAACCTAATGGCAGCTTGCGCATTCTTGCTAAGTGATAAGTCCATATATTAATATCGACGCTCTTCGTCATAAGCTAATCACGACTCGGTCAAGTCGAGTACTGCTAGCTAACATCTAATGAACGAATAAAGTATGTAGATCCACTTAAAAGAATTAAACGCACGAAAATCAAAGACTTGGAATCAATGCTAAAGGTTAATCACGCTGGATGTTCTTTCTTCTCAACTGCTAGCTCTTAACGTTCATTGTAAGAATAAATTAACTGTATAGTTAATTGATTAATATGATATTGTGCTGGAGAGTTCGAATGCTCCCGAGAGCCCGACGGTCAGAATTCTGTTTATCGCCTTTAAATTTATTAAATCACGCGGCGAGTGCCATGCCATTAATTAGACGCTTGTAAAGTGGTGCTTTCGAGTGCTCGCGACTTCTTTTAATTACACATTGTTTTAACACTCGCAGATCGCCCGTCAAACCTAATGGTTTTATTATGCTGCCGAGACCATAATGAGAGCTCGAATCGAGGACGATTTGCATTGCTAAATCGCGTCTAAGCGCGATGACGATTCGACATTGTAATGAAATTAAACCTAACGAGTTCGTTAAACTTCAAGTTGATGCTTAAGAATGCCATCATCGAGTTAATCTTAGGTTTAATGTTATTGTAAGACTCTTTGGCATATCATAAAACTTGCATAGTCCAGTCAGTCAGACCAGTCAGTCTTTGTTGTTGTATTAAATTAAAATTCTAAACACAATTAATCCGTATATAAAAGGAATAAAGAACGTGAAAAAGTATTGCAATTCCTGCCAATATTACAAACCTTATTTCATGTTCGAAATGTCAAATTCCCAACGCACATGGTTGGACGTTATTAATGCGGTGTTGGAGTTTCTGTATTTACAGTTGTCAGTGCATTGAAAGCAATTTATGCATCCTCGTGGAAATGATCCACTACATATTTATACGCTGAGCACTGGCCACTATCCACTATTGACCGCGCTGCATATTCCTACCGCATCAACATCGAAATGACCACAAAATGCAAACAACAAAGTGCTCCACAAAATATCTACTATATAGTAAATAAGTACGAACATAGCTCTACAAACACAACAATCTTCGCGATCAGATCGCATATTTATTACATCTGATAAAACACCCTATATATAGCAATCGGTTATGCTCCCCATACGCGAGATATATGCGCATCCATCGCGAAATTTATATTTCGCGGTTCGCACCAAACAGCACCGACAGCATTGCGCGAGAGAATGTGTGTAGCGCACACGCAGTTGTTTAATTTATTCGCCGTGTCGCGCGAGTCTAAATTATGCCGAATCGCGTAAATAATATTCGCGCTAGTGAGGGTTAAACCGATACGCGCCTCGCGCGCCCCATTGTTCGCCGCCGGTGATAAATAAATTAGCAGACGACGCGCGACGTGCAACTCGGCGCTCGCGGTGCGCGCTTTATTATGCTCAGCTATTTACACCGCCGCCGATGCCCACCGATCGCCATAACTAACGCCTCTCGCCGCACCGAAAAAAATCACTTCACTACATAAATTGCAATAAATGCAAATCTCAAATGCAATTAAACTATTTATATGCGCGACAATACCAGGCGAATGAAGGAATGAATGATCTAGTTGTGACTCATATCGGGATTGGTAAGCCTTAATGACATTAAGCATTGTTGATGACAATGGTTTAAATCATATTAGTATTCGATTCAATGATATGTATGCAGTTTATGGAGTAGATACCTGAGTCATACCTAGATTTTGTTATAGTGCAGACTTTCGTGCTAAGAGTAAACCGAGGTGCCAAATGGTAGGCAACTTATTATTCATATTTGCATCTGCATCACATTTAGTGTTGCATTATTATGATGAACTTATAGATGGGTTACATATTATACAATATGGCTTGTGTGGACATACGTAAATTAAGAAAAATCAGAACTCACTATTTTGTTCCTTTGGGACTAAGGCATTGCTGCTCCAGTTATGAAATCAGTACCTACAGGAATACAATTTGTGTGAATTAATCTAATTTGATAACTAATATAAGATATTATAGGGGGGGAGGGCTGAGTAGAGAGAGAAAAATATTTTATCATGTGGTCAGCGAGCTAATCGAGAAACTTTTGAATTATAGAACGCAACTCAGATGATCGAGCTATCACATAGCCTCAAATCTTTATGTTGCTGGTTGCCGCTTTGAAATTTATTTTCAATTAAAATTCGTCTTTGTGAAAACGAACACAACACTCAATTTAATCGTAGTAGGATCTAACTGTCAGGTTTTGAAACAAATTTAACAAATTCTAGATTATAATTTACAGCAGGTAAAGCACACTGCGCAGACTTTAGCAATGGATCGCTGAGCTCGCTCTGCAAATCTCGGAGGAGATAGAGCTTCCTCGATCTCTTTGCTCGAGAGATTAAGAACGCAGAGCAGAGGTACCTCTGACAGCTTCGTGTCACATTAAAGGTCGCAAAAGTAGTCTTCGAGACTTCGGAGGTAATTAAAGAACGCAGCATAAGTATATTATGAAGATATTTGTAATTCTGATATAGTTATTAATCGTATTTGTTGGCTTTATGACAATTTATTCAAATTTATTTAAACAAGATAGGTGTAGTATTGTAGATGCTACTACAAATTGTTAATAGTTATCGACATTTCAGAGATTTAGAATTGTTCACTATATCCTCAAAATTCTTCAAAAGTCATCTATCATACACTAGTTCTATTTTTTCTATCAAAAATATTGACCCACCAACATACATCGTTCGTAAAAAAACGAATAAAATATATGCATAGGTGAGCAAAAACACAATTTATTCCGTTTTCTTCAAGTGTCTCTATTAATTACGTTTAAGTGGTGACATTAGGATCTTTTTAACAGGCTTGAACTGCCAGCTCTGAGATCGTTGCGCATGCGTAGTTTGATGATTGCTTTCCAACCTAACACGCGTCCAAATATAGAACTAACATTACTAAAAATCTGCTTTTCCAACACACCGAATGACCGATTCCATTACTGGTAGAGAACCGTTCAAACAGTTCTCGGCTCAGAGGTAGAACCAACAATCCGACGCATGCGCGTTTGTTATGTTCCGGGTTTACAACTTGACCATAGATTGCATCATAGCCTCGTTAGCTAAACAATCAGTTAAGTCTTGCATAATTTCAGAGTCACAGCTGGTTTGATGATTTAAGCATATGGTTCGCAACAATTTCCAACGCAGTCCCAGAACTAGTAGTAACCGAACGATTCTTGGCTACGCATGCGCAACTAATA
>JARJDU010020968.1:0-13409 GCA_030264695.1 Lissagria laeviuscula | reverse complement strand
TGATTAACTATCGCATTCACACTTTTGACATGCACATGTAGCAGAAATTGTTTAGAATATGTGTAGGTATTCGATCATTTGTCATCTTAATTCTTACTCATAAACAATTTTGAAATATCATAATAATTAAACTTTACCTGCATATGTCAATGTGCAGTTCTGCTGTCCATGTGCAGTTCTGCTGAGAAATATTATCTATATTTCCACTTCACTGTGAACGTTCAATAACAAGCACCGTGTGTAATTGAGCGAATTGAAAACACCACTTACATGGTGTCCAATATATTTACATTACTGTAATACTTTAGTTTCACTTATTTTTTAGTTAATTGTATCAATTAATATCGGAAATGTTGACGGCGTCACCACATAAACCGGCGACATAGATGAACCGAACTGCACTAGTGAGACAAACCTGCTTCTCATTGAAAGCAAGTAATAAGAATATGCGCATTGCACACAACCTTTAAGTCACCTTTACACAGTTTCGCAAACGTTGGTAAACAAAACAAACTTCTATGCCATTTCACGAATAGAATAAAAATTAAACTATAAATCTCTGCGTAATTATGTAAACCAAATTAATTTTTTGAATGATGTACATAATTTAGGAATGACGCAAAATACCTTCCGTACCTATAAAAAATATTCATATAAAAACTCAAACTATACATTAAGAGTTATATACAAACTTATATACAAAGGTTTCATAAATATATGCAATTCATGTGTATAATGAGATGATTAAGTTTGTTAATATGATATTATTTGTTTTATATTAACATAATTTATTATATTAGCTGTGTGATAAAAATAAATCCTATAAATCAAAAAAAAAGTATCAATTCTTACTTCTTTTTCCCACATATTGCAGTAGGTAAATTATGAAACACAAAATCATCACTTGCATCATCACGAAAGATAAACAAAATATATATGTTCACATTCTCCCATCCCTATAACATTCTTGTTTGGTTGAAATTAATTAATTTGCATTGATGAATGTTAACTTCAGTCATGCGATTAGTCAAACATGCACATGAGTGTTGTTGTTGTTGCCTTATGTTTTGTCGAACAAATTTAACTAAATTTACAAGTAACAAGAATGACTAGGTCCTTAAAATTGGAAACAAAATCTAGTTTTTTTACTAAAAAAATCAAATCATTGAGATTTTAGTAAAAAACAGATTTCGCAAATTCCTAGATTGCCAATTCGTTAATCATCTTCATTATCATCTCATCATTTCCCGCTGAGAGATAAAGATGTTTTACTGAAATTTTATATTACTATTGATCCAACGTAAAACATTATCTTTTTAGTTTACAATAGTTTTAATTTAATTTTGCTTTTTTAAAAAATAATATCTTTAGAATATATTAACTTTATCTTTACTTTCAATGAATTTTTGTCGCCGCATAAACATTGCTTTGAAGTGTAAATAGATATCGATTATAAACACTTAGCAATGTTTTTACAAAAGAGCAACTATAGAGCTTTCTTAATATTTATGCATGTATGCAGCATACGAATAATTTTAGTACAAAATTACTTTCAGAAGTTAATCAATTACAACACGTTGGAGGCACGCAGCACACACCACACGCACAGAAATGCGAAAAGCATCGTTTTTCTACGTTCGAATAGGTTTCTAATTCCATTCACATTTCATAAGTTTATAATAAAAACAAAGAATTAACAAAGAATTATCATAAGCATTAAGAACATTGAAGCACAATGCAAACGCAGAAAAAGTCAAATTTATGCTGCCAAAGTACTTGTTAATATTATTATTTTGCAATAAATTCAAATAACGGTTTAGTAGAATTGTAGTTTAAACGAAAAATATACTTTAGGCATAAATAGATGTATAAAATAAGTCAAACTTCTAATGTAGTGTGTTTGTATAGAGAAACATTTGATGAATATGTTTTTCGATAAATATTTTGTCTTTCGTATTGCATTGTAAATAGGTATTCGCTCTGCTGAAAAGTTCATTATAGAGAATAGAATATATTTCTTAGTTTGCTTTGCACATTAATTAATTAAAATCGAAATTCAATCGTAGAATAAAGCGTCAATTGCTAAAATTTATACATAAATTGCAGTTACCTTTGTATTTTCTTTTTAAATCTTCAAGAGCTACTAATCAAATTACATTTTTTATATGTAGTCTCTTAGAAGTCAATCTTAAACGAGTAATATCTGTTTATAGCCCTAAAAACTGTAGATAAATCTACATACAAATCTACGCAAAGTTCTATTACACTTTGATAGTTTGCAAGTTGTTTTTATGCGCACTCATATATCTTATAATTAACAGTAGTTATAATCTTCAAAAAGTTGTTTTCTGTACAAATAAAGCTAAAAAAGAATAGATAATAGTAATTTGTTTTCATTTTTCTTCGCCCACTTTCTCCCCTTTCTCTCATCATCATTGTCATCGTCTTTCGTCATATTTTCATTTCAATTACCTTCTGAATAATTAATTGTTTCTCATATATCATATATCTCATATTTATATAATAATATTATAATAGTTAATAATGTTCAATGTTCGTCGAATTTCTAAAATGTTCGTGATGGCCTAGTGCGATATCGTTTCAAAGCTGGCAGTCTCGACGGAGGTGTTTGCGAAAAGATTATTTCTATATATATCTCACCTATTGTTATGTATCTAATAGATAAATAGGCAGTGTTACGTCAAACACGCGCTTATTAAAGAATTAAACTTACAGTCGGGTTTTGTATGTTTTGTGTGATGATTAATATCGGCTGCAATCCTAGCTTTTTTGTTGTTGTTTGTTTTAGTTTCGCCTGAATTTGCAATTTTCTTGCGGCATTAATATGCGTTGTCGCTTATTTCTTTTTTCCTTCATCAAATTTGTCTTAAGTTTATGTCAATTATTTTATGAAACATTTAAAATGGGTAGGCTGTTACTAAAACTGTTTATGCCTCGGTCCGTTTCTTGTCCTTCTTCTTCTTCAAAAACGATGGTGTTCGCAAACCCTTCTTCTTTTTCTTATCCTTTTTGGGAGAACCTTCCGATACTGAACGATCCTGAAATCAAATCAATCAAATGAATATTCATGTAAATAAATTAATAATTGCGTTATAATTACCTCTCTGCTGCTTTGCGATAACGTGCTCATGTGGGCATCTGATTGATCACCATTGATAGTGTTTTCACCTATAGTTTTAAATAATTATTAGAATTACATCTAAAGAAACATAACACAGCATCTACATTAATTAATTTACTATTTATATCATTAATAATCCCAAAATATAATTACCTTTAAATAGTTTTAAAAAAAAATTATTAGAACCCAAGCATGCAAACAACCACGCAATGCAGAAAACTGTGCAAAAGTTAACAAAATGCCCAGCAACATGAAAACTTAAACTCTTCCATATATTCATTTCAAATTAAAGTCAAAGTTTTACAAATTTTTTGACTAAACGATTGTCAACATGTTATTAATGATTCATAAATTATTAAGTAGAAGTAGTAATTATATACATAAAATATATTTTATAATTTGAACAAATTCAGATGCAACAATTTTTAATTATTAGCTTTTTATCTCTCATTTGAATCAGTTGACAATCATTAAAACTTGGCTTGTTCATAACCCATCCAATTCTCATTCGAAACATCCTTGTTTTCCTTATTATCAGTTTCTTCCTCATTGCTTAGGTCCTTAACAAAACTGATAGTGTTTGATGAAATAAATTGATTGTTAAGAGCAGTACTAGAACGCTTGAACTGAACTTCATTCACAAATCTTTGAGATTGTCCTTCACATACAGGAAAACTCTTCACAATTTCTCCCAATTCTTCCATAAAACAATCTTCATTACTGCTATTTTCAGATAGACTGTGCAAACTGCCTCTTGCTTGGATATCTGGTATGATATCCGGAACATTTTGCATCAATGCATTGTTTTCCTCGATGTTATCAAACTCAGGTTCCGTCATGTTATTTGCTGAACAGACTAGAACCACTTCACTCGATGACTCAGAAGGAGCAAATAAAAAATCTGGAGGTTCTTCGTTCAATATATCATCAATAGTAAAGGTTCTATCAAGAATGTTGAACTCCGAATCAAAATCTTGTTCGTTATTCAACTCCCTGGTATAAATTTCTTCAACACTGAATTGATTTCCGCCCAAGTCAATTCTTGCATTCTTAACATCATCTTCAGCAATTTTAAAAGTGGATTTCTTTCCATGCTTTTTCTGCTCATTGCTATTCTCTTTAAAAATCAACTCTCTTGGACTAACTTCAACAATTGGAGTCAACATCTTCCTAATTTTGGATAGCTTCTCTAATTCTTCAGGGGTCTTCAAAGGGATCTCATCTACATTAATTACGTTTTTATTGCAACTTCCATCGCATTTTGGAAAACCTCGTTCAGATCTTTCAGAAGGCTTTAACGCACATAGCCAGTAACATTCATTTCCGCTATGACGTTGGCTCAATTGAAACATAGCAAGCTCCTCAGTATTATTTCCTTCTTCAACATGAATCTTCTCAGGGGTGGATTTTAATTCAATGTCAGCACCATCTTGAAACTTTTGATAATTCGGGGACCCTTTCGGCGTTTGAATAATCTCAAAGAAATAATCCAACAAGTCGGACAAAAACTCAGTAACTGAGACTATTTTATCCTCCTCAGTATCTGGTTCATATCGGCTGTTAGTTTTCCGCAGGACTTTTATCCCCAGCTCAATACGCATGTTAGTTATCTCATCTTCGCATAAACTCGTTTTGAAATAATCATTATAAAGATTTTCTAGTTTATTGCACAGACTTAGCGCATTTTCATCGTTTTTCACTTCAGGAAATACCACAATCGCATCTGTCTCAATACAACTTTTGCAGAGATATTCTAATATCAAATCACTCATTTGTTCAATTATGTCGTTTCGTGTATTATATGAGGTGGGTGATGAGGATGAGTTAAATGCAACATCATATCGTGGCGTGGCGAAACCTTCAGAAGTAGAATCTTGGTTTACCTGAGCAGAATGGAAAGAATCACTCTGTAGATTGAGTATAGTATCTTCCTGATAAATGTCATCACAATCATATTCATTTATGTTTTTATTCAGAAAGGATTTCTGCCCAATGATTATGTTATTGTGGTCTAAATCTGAAGTAGCATCATTGTGACCTGAGGAAATAGTTGTGGATGTTTCCACCACAGTATCTAAGTACCCCATTCTGGTTGGCAGTGTCATTTTGGTTGCACTAGCATTTTCACAATTGAAAAACAAATTCATGCACTGATCCACTTCATCAGTTGAGTTTTCTGCAAGATGTTTGATAATATCCATCGAGTTAGATATATTAGTTCCCAAATCATCATTATCAGCAAACATTTCGTTACTATGAATAGTAGGTAGCTGATTAGCATCTTGGGAGGGGCAATAATAATTCGGAATATTTTGAAGATGAATTCTTCTTTTCGTGTGATCAATGACAACAGGATCTTCTGCATCTACTTCACTCTCGGCTCGAATTAACTCAACCAAATTTCCTACCATAAACATTGAGTAAGCATTATCCGTTTCCATTTGATCAGATTTACTTGATGGGATGGGTAATGTTGGTTTCTTCACAATTTCAGTAGCAGGTATTTTAGCAATCGAATGAATTGCGTTGACTTTTCCCTCAAAAGTTTTCAAAGACCATTGGCGGGCAATGCTTAAATTTGGAGAATCTGAATTCTCTACTTCATTGTCCTGTATCTGATTCATAATTCGCAATGAACACGCCTTGGGGATGTGCTTGGGAGTTAGGTAATTCACCGAATCGCTTACATATTCAGGTATGTTATTTAAAATAGTTTGCAACGTTGCGTCAAAATGTCCACAACGTTCATATTCAATAGTTTGGAGGTCTTCAAATGAGATGTGATGTTTCGGCGAGGTTTCCGATTCATTGAAAGAATGTATCAGAGAACCGGATGATCGGCGTTTCGAGGGAGGACTTTCTGTATGTTGGTCTAAAATGTTGTGATCTTCAGTCAATGGATTAAAACTATCTACTAGAGATTGCAGTAAGCCGGTTATAAAACCTTGGACTTCCTGAATTTCGTTTTCTATGACGAATTCAAAACTTTTTCGAGCGAATTCCCGAAATACTTCACCAATAATTTTGCTTTTTGTGTTTACATGGTTACTGTGTGCAGATGAGCTACCAAGTTGCTCAGCATGATCAGAAATAGCTAACGAATTATCCAAATCATCTCTAGGAGAGTCGAAATCATCCAAATTTTTGATCAATGACCCAAAATGATTTATCAAGGAATCATTCTCATTATCGCAGTGATTATTCTTCGTAGATTCTATATCATTCTGTGACAAATCCAAATCAATCTTCGAAGAATTTTCAATATCATTTATTAAATTCGTTTGCAGTTTCTGCATGATTCCGCGTTCATAAATCGATTCTCTGTCAGCAGCTGCAAATGAATTATCCGCAATGTCTGCTGGACGTGTCGGAGTAGTGAAGAAATCCCTCATGTGAACATAACTAGTTTGGCATGCCGTACTATTCGTAAGAATTCTTTTAAGAGCATGAGCAAAGGGTGCAATGATATTCCCGAACGTCTTCATTGATTGATGATTTTCTTTTACGCTTTCACCACTGCCCACGAGACCATTAACTTGACCCTGAGTGGGTGAGTTAGAATGAGTTGTAGTTGTCATTTGATGATCACGTAATGGAGCTGACGCTTTATTAAGCATCTGCGGCGCGATATGATAATGTACAGGTTTTGGCACTGCGTAGGAGCCCTTCGGGAAGCCCAAGTAGCTGTTTGTGCGATAGCATGATATGTATGAACGTCTGCGAATGTCCATGCGGGGGCTTTGGCATTGCTTGCTACCTACATAGAGAGTGAAGAAGCGTTTAGTGATTGGTTTTATTGGCGATTTATAATCATTGACTCTCTGATTCTGTAATTACATTTGTGGACGACACACGTTTCAAAAAGCGGACATACAAGCGTTGGTCTTATGCAAAATGATCAAATTTCTGAATCAATCATGCACAAGTCCATTAGAGATAAAAAGCGAGAAGCATTTCATTTAAAAGCATATTCAGTATAATATAAAAAAGCATTGATCAAACGGAAGCCAAACATAGATAAAAGCCGTTAAATTGACTTACTTCTCATGCTTGATACGGTGGTACGCTTGCTATCTGTGGGCGGTTTGCCTGTAACACCTATTCATGCAAAACATGTCATCATTTTTTTACTAAATCTACTACAAACCAAATAAAATTACTATAACTATTCACTACTACAAACAAACTACCTGGAGCTATATCAATATTAGTAAACTCTGATTGAACGGGATGGAAGACATCATCGTCATTGTCATCAATCACTACGGGTGCAACTATGCAAAACATGCATATATTAAAATCGTGCAAATTTTAGTATTAAATAAGTATAATGTTAAAGTTAAGCTCATTAATCATCCTACTTTATAGTTTAATGCATTTAAGCATTATATTCAGATTTTTTAATGAAGAACTTAAATTCATGATGATTAATAAGCTTATTATAAGCATATGAAATGATAATACATGACTATCGTATTGCACATATATTTAATGTTTCAACTAAAATATGATTCAAATGATTGAAAGTGATCTCTAACAGAACGGTTTCTGCATTGACCACTTACCCTCTTTGCATCACTTGCGTTTTACATAAACTAAGCAAATACAATTAGGTAATGCGAACACACTACCAGCAGTTCAATAAGCGTGAAAATAGACTTACCATCGCTAAGGACGACTTCCGGTTGGCTCGGCTTCGGAGCGTGTTTCGTTTCTATCCTTAATACTTGAGGTTCTAGAAAGAAAAAATATAAGATTGCAATTTTAATATTTTAATTAAAGAGTACCCATTGAAAGCTAACCGAGTAGAGTGAAAATTATGCATTTACAGCAGCATGAACTTTACACTTTGACATCGTTATATCTGCTTCAGTAAAATTGCATGATTCATGGGTTAATATAATAAATGAATTCACGATATATTGCGATCATGAAAAAAATTCTATTGGTAATAAAAAGCAGTTACCGTCTCGGCTTTCCTCTTCTGTTTCGCTAGTTGGAGATCTAATGTCGCTAATTCGTTTGTTGATTTGAGCAGAGGACAGTCCTTCTGATTCACTATAATCTGTGTCATCTGAAAATAAAATCATTGGAATTAGTAATTTGAAGTAATAATAAAAAATAAACATAATTTGTTTAAATGCTATCCAAATAAGAATCAAACTTACATTCGCCCTTCTTTTTCCGCTCAACAACACGCTTATACTCGTCAATTTCCTCATCTGTAATGGAATCGAATGGATTTTTGGAATATGGCGACTTGTACATGGTGGCATTGTGTTGATAGCCGCGTTGAATAATGCCCTTAGAAGCTGCACCCATGAGAACAACCTGATCACCAGTCTGTGTCACCCCAGCATCTTGCATCTTCTTGGCCTCCTCCCACGTAACACCTTCAAGAATTTGCGATTGCGGGCCCGCGCTGATTTTATCTGCTCTTCGGTAATCTTTAATCTAAAATAATGTATAAGGTAAACAACTAATTTTATGAAGATAATTAATAGATATATAATTTAGAGATTATTATGAAAGATTTGACATATTACCTGCTGTTGTAACTTCTTAAATTCCTTCGGATTCGTGTTCTTGGGTACGAACTGCAACGCGGATTCGATCTTCACCGGCGTGCTGGAATGAGTCGGCGATTCATCCGCGACCCACTGTAAAAGCAAAACCAGCGCATTAGAGCTGTCGCAAAACGACGGAGGCGGCATTTTAATTGATTTATATCAAGATTTATATTACACACACGGAATTTGGAGATGTGCCGGCGCTTTTTGTTGTATCTTAGGCAAACTAATATGTATTCTATTATTCGGTTAATTACTTTGGAGTTAAAGCAAACTCTAATGTACTGGTTTTACTGTGACGCGAAGAAGGGATTGTGGAGAGAAAGATTAAAATACGAGAGATACGACAAAAAATCACTCAGGCACACTCACAGTTTTCATAAAAGTTAAACTTTTATGGAATGGTTAGCTTACTTTTCCTAAAGTAATTTTTTTTATGTAGTTTAAGTACTGCATATTTAGTTAAGAACTTTTATAATAGAAGAAACATAAAAGTTTAACTTCCCACAGATTTATTTTATGGTATTAATGGTGCCCTTTTTTGCCAATTTTGTTAAATCGAATCAAAACTTTTAATCAGAATCTGAAATGATTACTGTTATGTTAAATTTTATTATTAGTTATACAGCAAAAAGCATATCATGTATTAATTCATTTATATAACTATCTATAAGTATATTAATAGAATTATCATTAACTAAATTACACAGCAGACATTTATATTAATTAATGTAAATGCACTGTGTACATGTGATGCGTACATTTGTGTGAAAATGGCACTAATATCTTTGCAATAAGCAAAGCAAAACAAAAAAATTTAAAAAAATGGCAAAACGAGAAAGATACCAACTCTTTGTTCATCTGGCATATTATGAGCTTATCTTCCTATTTTACTAATAAATCGCATAAAAAACTAAACTGATAATTATCAAATTGTGTTGTACTTTTTATCGATGAAATTATTTGATCTTCGAATACGTACGAATTATGAAAAAATTTGGATTAAAAAATATCTTTCAAAATACTTAACAGTTTTTTCCGAAAGGAAGTTGAAAAGTGTCTCCTTTGGTGTCGACATGGAGACAATCAGAATCCATTCCTCACCAAACACGGAAATTTAAATAATATAAAGTGCAAAATGTTCGAAGGACACACATGAAAAATGTTGAATTTATTGCAAAATTGAATTTAATTTTGAAGTATCGAACGTGATGTGATTACAATTGAAATAAAATTAATGCTGACTGTTGACACAAGCATTGACACAACCTAAACGCGAGGAGATTATATCAAAAGTAAAATCGTTAAATGCCTAATCTAAATAAATTTTTGTGAATTGCATTAATCTCAATTGAACACAATGGCTAATAATAATAATTGCAAGTTTTGGTTTCCTTTTTCTAAATAGATATCATCGAATAAATATATAATTTTAAAACACGCTAAATGATGCAGGCAATGCAACCACAATTTCCATCCAATTTGTTATCGTTGCAACGCGAAAAAAAAACAACATAAAATTGCATTTCTAATAAAAGTGTCGTATTCTGTAGAGATTCGCTGTGCGGCCATTAAACAACCCTCAATGTTCGTGTGCAGGATTTCAGTTTGTCTCCTAGTAATATATATATTTAAGGGGTTAAAGAACCGTAACAGTTAAAATGCACGTAGATACTACGCTTAACGAAGCATTATCGCTATCGGTTACAAGCTAGGAATGTCTACGAAAGTTTAGTGACGTTATGTTTGTTGGCGAATGGCTTTTGCTTACGGTACGGCTTATCAATATCGAATGCTATTTGTGTTTTAGTACATATTTGACTTTGTTTTTAGCGTTGTTTCCGTTACACGCTGTCTTATTTATCTTCGAACTTAATTATCTCTACCTTTGTGATTTTCTTCGGGTCGGGTGTGCCGGTCTCAAGGATTTCAACTTTCTGATAGACATTGGGGGAGTTTAACCAGCGAGTGCGGTCAAAGCCTTTACGTCCACCTTCCATTTTCTTCCAGAGCCTGTTGTAATAACATAAAATAAATAGATTATTAACTTAAATACATGTTGGTGGTGTAATATTTACCCTTGCCTGTAAAGCTCCTCCTCTTCAAGCAAATATCCCAGAGATGAGACAGCTGGCGGCACTTCCACATCATTCCTTGGTCTTGGTGGTTCACCCTTAATCAAAGGATGTCTGTAGATATAACCAGTACGGAATCCAGCATTATCCAACATACGCATCAAAGCTTCAAACTCTACGCCGCCAACGCGCCATTTTCTCTCGACCTTAGTTTCCAAAACTGAAGGCTGATCCGGTCTCGGAGTACTATCAGGAGCCTTATGTGCTGCTTCGTAGAGCTTCTTCCTCGCTTCATCTGTCAATAGCACCAAATTGTCAATCCCCACAGGCATCAATTTCAACTGGGATTCGGAAGCAAGGACAGTATTCCTGGCATTATAGAAAGCTTCTTCGATCGTCTCACCGCAACAAACGGCTCCTTGATTGCTCAATAGCAGCACCTTGTTGTTAGGCCCAAGATTCCTAGCAATCTTTTCTTTTTCATCGGGATCATTAATACTGCCCACTGAGGCATGAGTGCTGACATCACCAATAACCACCGACTCTTCACTCATTGGCAGTAGGCCACATTTCAATGCAGAAATTGCAACCACCGAAGGAGTGTGCACATGAATCACACATTTGATATCTGGACGAGCTGAATGTATAGCTGCGTGAAGAGTGTAAGCGTTGAGGTTCACTCCGAAATTGGTTGTGCCTTGCTCGACGACATTCCCTTGCATGTCAGCTTTGATCAATCCCGAAGCTGTCATCTCATGGAAGAGCATTCCGTATGGATTGACGAGGAAATGCTCCTCGTCTTGGTTCAATCTGGCAGTGATTAGTGTACTAGATCCTTGGGTCCAACCATATAAGTCAATCAATCGGTAAACGGCGGCTAGTTTGCAACGCAGAATCTTCTCGCCTTTAGCATAGCCCATTGCCTCAATACCGCGAATATCGTTGATGGGCACCACGCAATTGGAATTTTTGAAAACGTTGCCGGCGTTTTTTGAGACGCCTCCCATCATGTCAGATATTTGTTGCATGAGGCCAGACGTGCCGGAACCATCTTTCAGTTGCAATTCGATGATGCGTTCGAGCTCTTCGCGGAAGAGCTTCGAATTCATGATGTTTTCGACGCGTTTCCGACGTTCCATTTCGCGGACGTCGGCATCGATGTCCGCTGGGCGGATTTTCGATTTCTCATCGTCGTCCATTTCTTCGGAGATGCCGTTGGTGTGCGGAGGTTGCTCCGCCAGACTCAATTCCGTCATCGTTAGATATTTTCTGGAAATAAAAAAGTCGATATGAAATTCGGTGATTATATAAACGATATATAGGGTTCGGTTGTATTGAGATGAGCGCCGCTGGTGACTGAATTTTGTTGTGTGGGCTTGGGTTCATTGAATTGACCTTCGACATGTTGTGTTATTAGACGTGACATAATCTATGAATGGCGGGTTTTATCATAAATTGCACTGTAAATAAACTGATATCTTAAAATAAATTTAATGTTAGAGGCTAGAGAATCACAATGGGAATAAATATGACATAATATGGTTTATATACAGCGTGTCCAAGAGATTGTTATAGGGTGTAATTTCAAATTTTCACATTTTTAAAGAATACAATCGTCTTCTTGTATTGTTCTTGAGTATGATTGTGGGAATTAATTAATTTAAATCATGTACACACTAGACTTTGATGACTATTTTATTATTATTGTAGTGACTTAATGCATAATACAGTTAGTACAGTTCATTCAACGAATTGTGGTTGCAAGACAACAGCTGCCAGTGTTTATTAACCTTAATCTAGATGACAATGAATGCGACATTCTATAGATTTATTACTTATTTTCATTCAGTATGAAGCTCTGCTACTTAAGAGTCAAATTTTATCGACAAAGATAAAAATATTTAAAGGCGGATAGAAACTGATACTAATAAATAGCTTACTTAAGACATCCAGTAGAAACAAAAACCTAAAATAACGTAATAAGAACCACCTACACACACGAAAAAATAAAGAGACATAAATTAGGTGCATAATTAAACTAGCTAAACAAGATTCGAAGGTTGGACCGGGTCTGGATCCTGCCACAAGAAATTCCTACCCGACGATGCCCCTGTCTAAAAATAGTCAGAATGCATCAAGTTGCTGATTACTTAGCTTAGCTTTCAACTCTACTCGCAGCATCAACATCAACTCTCACTCGAAGCATCAAATACGTTAGCTTTTAAACATTTCAAGGCAACAACAAATTACATTTTGGCTCCAGTCGTAGTCACAGGTCGTCATCGCTTGAGACTTCATCACAAGTGCACATAGCATAGACAAACACAGTCACTAATACACAATAGTACCATTAAATTAAACTACATGAGGGCCTATGGTGATCATGTGTGATGACATAGATTGTGTTGGTGTTCGTGCGAGACTTGTAAATTGTCTATGATGTAACGAGCTCGCTCAGGAGACTGAGCATGCTGTAGATCAAATTAGAATGAGAATTTTAGAGCTAGAAAATGCCACGGGGCTATCACGTTTCCTTATTTTGTTCTGCCGTTCGTATTCAAGCTTTGTGTTGTCTCTGATCATTGCAATGCGTTCCTTGTAGTTTTTATTTTGTTCTTAGCT